>JADRCD010158611.1:0-51633 GCA_019843815.1 Montemys delectorum
CCCCCCCCACACACACTAGAGGGAATGCAGCTTTTGTAAATAAATTCCATGCTCACAGTGTCACAGAAGCCCTGGTTTATATCCAGTATCACGAATGCTAGGTTTGCATACATCCAAAGAAAGGGGGTGTGTGCACCACTACTTCAACATTTTGGCGCTTGTGTGCCAGAAGAGGATAAATCAGGAGCCACAGGACATTTCTCCCCGTTAAGCAGTCTCAGAAGACGCAGTACGAAAATCGAGAATGCTTATCTCAGAAGCATAGATGCCTCGGCATCTATGGCTGGGTGTTATGTTTCTGGCGCTCCTGATACACCCAATAGTTGTAAATCACATCTAAGCAGTTCTATTAAGTTTAACAAGCTTTTCTTGTGATGCCCTTCCAAGAAACAAAAACCACCAAGATATACTTTAAAATAGGGAGAAGCTTAAGGAGAAAAACTTCTTAGAACTATTAAAACTATTGTTCACTGTGGTAATCTCATCTTTGTGCAGTTTTTGGGCTTGTGCAATACAAGAGACTTTCAGAAAGCTTTTCAGTGGGAAATAGTTTCAAACTTACAAAAAAAAAAAAAAAAACAAAACAAAAAAACAAAACAAAAAAACGCTATAAGAACAACTCCAAAAACTTCACAAATCCTGCTGTCAAAGTTGCCCATTAACTGTTTTCCTGGTTTTGTTTAGTTTTGGGGTTCTTTCTGGCCATAGGCATTATCACTTTCTGCCTGATAGTTTACTGAGCATATACTGGCAGTAGCAGAGTGTTCATGAATTGTGATGTAACTTCTGTCAGCAAGGGTAGAGCCAGGACAGAAATCCAGGTGGGAAGATAATTTTTACTCAGATCCAGGAATGTAGTAGCCCCTGGTTCTTGATAACGGTGGATTGCACTCTTCCCAGAGGCCTCTCGGTTTCATTCCTTGACCACACTGTCAGTGGCCCCTTTCTGTCTCATGGGAAACGCACATTATACCCAGATCTCAATGAATACAAAAAAGTGTCTAGATTTTTTCTCATCCTTCTGAGATTCTTATTTTCTGGGATTGGAAATTACATCTTCCTGGTGGACACAGTTCCTTTTCAGGGGTTCAGTGTTGCTCACCATTGCCCAGAGTGGTGGCAGCCACAGGAATGAACCTTGACACTCAATTTTAGTAGTCTAGATGAAACCCATACATAGAAAAAAAGATGTCCGTATTAACCCAGTTGCTGTGCTCAGCTGTCCCATGGGGAGTGATACAGTGCTCTCAATGTCCCAGGGAGGTCACATGGCACGAGGCTACACTATGTACCCAATGTCTGTACTCTATAGTTACAAACGAATCACCATCAACAGCAGGTCAACCGTGAGACCCTGAGACTTCTATGCCTATGTCAGAAGGAGCAGGGCCACTCAGGGCCCTCGGTTTTCCTCATGTGAAGGCTGGGGCGGATTTACTTGAACCACAGACTGCTTCACCCTCCAGGATTCCATCTCAGTGTGTTAAATTATCTTGCATCCACCAGTGAGAAGATGATGCCTGATGGAAGGCTAAGGCTATGTATGGAAGCCAGTGATAATCACAAAGTCTCTGCAGAGGCTCATGGGACTGTCCTATGGGAAGCCAAGCGTCTGAAATCATCCCCAGGGTAACCTCCCAAACTGGCAGACTTAAGGGAAGCAGCTTCAAGAAATGTACAGCGACTCTCAGAATTCAAATTTATAGCATAACCTGCCTGAAAACAAGAAGCTTTGGTCTCAGCACAGTAGGCTTCTCTGTATATTTATGTGGTCTGGGCTTCATCTCCTGGATACAGACCGTTAACCCAGATTTTCAACGTATGAAAAAGTTCTGTACTTCCATCCTGGCAGAAGGAGACGAAGTAATTATACTTAAAAAAAAATCCATTATTAGGGATGAAAGCCAGGGTCTTACAGGCGTTAGACAGGTAGGTGTTCTACAGTGGAGCTGCACCCTGCTTGAACAGGTCAGCTGTGCCCTGAGATGAAGTTGCCCTTTTCTGGCTGACTGATCTTGCCTTAACTGCGTTCACAAAGACAAGTCAAGAGGAAATTTTAGGTGGCAGAGACCCCCTAGCATCTTCTTCTTGCCCTGCAGCCTCAGGCCTGGCTAGCTTTTTAAAAAAAAAAAAAAAGGCAAGTTGAGTGGTGAGAGGCCTGGGCCACAACAAGCACAGTAGGGACTTTTATTTGTCTATAGGTAAAGGTAGCAAAGAGGCAAGGGCGAGCCAAGAATCACAGAATGAGCAATGAGCCAGGGGCGAGAAGAGGCGGTGGGCTTGGCAGCCACAGCGTTCTCTTGCTATGAGTCACTTAAGCACAAAGAACAATGCAATTTGCAGGTGGTTAGTGATAGCTCCAGGCAGTCTATCCTGCCAGTTTAGAGAGATACCAATCTTAATTATTATTGGTTAAGATGAAAAACAAGTGCCCGGGAGTTAGGAAAATCAAATGGACCCTTTCCTTGGCTTTCATCACACAAAGAGGAGTCTGTTCTGCAAAACCCAGTTGGGCTTGGCCTGTTCAGGTACCACCGACACCCAGTCCCTTCCCAGCAGGACAGCTAGCTTGTGCCGTGGGACCTGGGTGTTACAGGCATTGGCAAACCCAGTTAACGGTGGCTTTTTGTGTAATACATTGTTGATAAATGGATGTCTCATAAAGTGACTGTTCAGAAAACAATTGCGTTTTCCAGTGGGAGGGAAATAAAACTGATGTCCTTGGGGCACACATTACAAGTATGAGCCTCCACAATCACTGGCACAAACACTATGGAGTGTTAGGAAATCAGCACGGACGCTGATACATAGCGAGTATGGAAGGGCTCACAAGAGCATAGGTCATGCACATGAAAACTTACTCAGACATACTTGCAATTCTGACACTAAGAGTCACGACACAGACATCCATAAGTATGCTTACAGGGGGCCCTGGGAGGAGGCTTATGCCTTAGAAATGTTCCGGTGGGAACAGGAGATACCGCTCTGGTTAGCATTCTTGCCTTAACTGTAGTCACAAAAGCAAGTCAAGCACATTTGAGGTCCCTAGCTTGAAGCCCAGAGCCATTTAAAAATGTCTTTGTGGAATTTTTTGAACAATTTTTGGTTTTCCTTAATCTTAATGAAAATCCTCTGATGCACCTCCCCCTTGTGGTCTATATACACAGAGATCTGATGTACCTCTAGGGGGTCTGTATATATGGAGATCTGATGTAACCCTAGTGAGATGCGTCTGTGTCCATGGAGATCTGAAGGATCGATCCCTAGTGGTCTCTGTATACATGAGGATCTGACGTGCTCCTAGTGGGATGCGTCTGTATACAGGGCGAGCTAACGTACCTCTAGGGGTCTGTATATACGGAGATCTGATGTCCCCCAGTGGTCTGTGTACATGTATTTGGCTGTTGCTAGCTGATGGCTTACACATTTGCCTCTATTGGACCACTTTATCTTGGTCGTTGACTTTGCTCAGCTGTGCTTCCTGTTTACAATCCTACCCTCCTGCTTTGCTGTGTGCATGTGACTTGCTGGTGAACTGGGTTGAATAGGGACTGTTTCCTCTCATTTAGCATTTTCTCTAAGTATTGATTTAATGGTATACAACGGGCTTGGTTCTAATCCTGTTATTCTCAGATCTTATGGCACAGACATTCTCATGGTTCCCTTTCATCTAAAAGTCTATTATGATCCCATTATACAGGATGTCAAGTGATAACTTATTTTTTCCTACATATAGTATTTTTGCTTTTTAAGTTTCTTATACAGTCAGCCATTATATTTCCTGTTGTATGAACATTCAAATCAGTTTAATAATTAGAAATAATAAGTAATAAAACAGAAGAGCTTTTTAAGTTTTAAATCATGTTGAAGCAGGCAGTGACAATATACAGAAAGCAATAGAACGATGCTTATATTTTAAGTCTAGTAACTAGCTCTGCTATGTTTTGTCTAGTTTTAACAGATTTTAATCTATTCTTTTTAACCCTGGGACAAAGTTCCTAGTTAGATATACAGATAGTCCCTGATAATGGTTTGAACTACAATTTTCCAGTGTTAAGACTGTGGTTCAGAGTTTGAAGAATAAGAGGTAGCATGACCTTTGCACAGGACTCAGGTTCATTTCTCAGCACCAGCATCTGATTGTCACAAGTGCCTGTAAATAGGGTTCCAGGGGATCTGACTGTCAATGCTCTCTTCTGGCCTCCAAAGGCACCTGCATACACATGGTACATATAAACTCATACAGGCATATACCCACATACACCCCCCAAAACACACACACACACACACACACACACACACACACACACACACACACACACGATAGATAAATAGATGATATGTATCTATTTAGATATCTATCCTAATAGATAGGATAAACAGGTGGTAGACAGACAGATAGACAGATTAGATAGATAGACAGATAGATGTTTTAAGAAATGGTGGTGCTTCCTGAAGAGGTTATACTCAGAGTTGCAGATTGTGATTAGGCCCAGTGGGACCTGGTCCTGTGCCATGTTGTGTTGCTAATTCTGCCATCCAGCAGTCCTGCTGGACCAAATGCCTTTCTGTGCTCTATATTTCAAGTTGCGTGGACATGTTAGGATGTGGCCCTTTGTCAGTTGGGAAACATCTGTATAAATCTACATCTTTATGCCTTCTCTGACTTGTATATAACTGTTTTTTTCAGATTTCTCTGTTCATTATGATTCCTAAAATAAGATTTAACTATTTTTAAATTACTTTTGCTGAGTCATTTGTTTCTTTTCTTGCAAATCTATTGTTCTTTTTCATCTCTTCAGTGTGTGTTGAAATGCATTTTCCATAACTGTGGATATATAGTAACTCATTGCTCACTTTGTCGACTTATTCTTATTTTTTTTATTTTATCTTTGCACTCTTTCTTCTTAGCTTTGTATTTTAGTTTCAAAGAAGAATTTTCTTCACTAGATTATTTTCCATGAGAAAACATGCTGTTGAATTTGTCACCCTTTTGTGGTGATTGGTTTTAGAGGTACACCCCTTTGCCCTCTCCTTCGATTGGCACCTGCAGATATGCTAATCTGGAGACCAGTGTATGCTCTTGCATACAGCAGTACCCCTTTTCTCTTGGTTGACTCCACAGTGCATTCAGAAGGCTTCTTAGCATTACCAGTCACATTCTATGCTAACAGACACCCTCCATCTCTGGGAAGGTGTACTTCCCATTTATATTTCCCAGCCTCCTTATTGATTACAGTTATAATCAATATGGAAGTGGTGGGACGGATCTATTACTATCATTGGAAACTTCAAATCTTGCCGTGCATTTTAAATAATTTAGGCAAATCTGACAGGAACACATCTTTCCACTAATAATTATTCTTAGAGGGGTTTTTATACAAATCTACCTCATGATTTCAAACCAATTTTAGAATATAAAAATAGTGGTGTAGAACATTAACAAAAATAATCTGTACCAACTTACCCTCGTAGCTTGGTACTCTGAAATGCCAATTGAGGGACTGTCCCCTGCCCTTGACTCCATTGTCCTCCTCCATTGTTTTTCTAGGACAGGAAGTTCTAGGTTGTCACACAAACCATCGATCTTCATCAGAAGTTCATCCAATAGACTTGAAAATTCATCCAGGTAATAACTCTGAAGGGAAGACAGATTAGTAAATGCAAACTGGAATGTGGTAGGTTTTTTCTCTTCTCTTTATCTAAACCATTTAGTAATCTGACTTCAGAAAGTTTTCACTATGTGATAAAACATCCTGGACCCAGAAGTTACAAGGGCTGGGTGCTGGGCCTGTTTCTTTCTGTCTGTCTTGGTTCCTTTGTTGGTGGTGTGCATGCCCTGCTTCATTCGTAAGTGTTACAGTTAATGATGCTTTGACAAAGAACCATTGAATGAATCTGAAGGCAATAATGGGCCCATGGCAGGCAGTGAGCCCTATCCAAACATACAGCACCGAGACTGCTTCTGACAGGCTCCAGGACTGCACTGAGTGCTATGTAAACATCAGTCATGGATGACAGCTCAGAATTCACTGTGAAAATACCTAGGCTTGACTTGTTTGCATTAGTGTCTGGCGTGTCCAATCCAAAGCCCTGAGGGTTCCACGATTTGGGTGAAAATCTGGGTCTGATAGCAAGTGCCCAAAGCAAGAGACTAACCCAGGGCGGGGCGGGGGGGGGGCACTCTACCTTTTCAATGCTACAAGGTGATTATAGGGACGTGGTGAGCAGAGGGTGAGCCTGCCAACCCTAGTGAGTTCTCTAGTGTTCCAAGGGAAGACTCTGTGAGACCCACTAGGGCTGAGAACTCATTTTGAGCCTTTCTAGTGACAGTTGAATCAGAATCCCCATAACAGAAAGCAAGGCCTGTGTGGTAGAGAGACAACAGCCTTAGTCTGCTATTGCTTACTGCTCCAAGGTCCCGCAGCTTACGTGGTCCGTAGCCACCTCAGTGTCTCCTGAGGTTGTTGTTTCCAGCCCCAGAAGGGTGAGGACTTTCTGCCACGTGTAAACAGCAACGTCTTTAAGTGTCACAAGAGATTTTCTGTGAAAAGACTTTCTGTTTTGGAAAACAGTCAGGAAGGTAGCTCTCAACTGGAGGAGAGAAAGAAACAAATTCTGTGTTAGTAAGCTACGGCATGACTTTGTTGACTTGATAGACTAAGAAGTGGACATTATAGCTGCTGCTGCTGCTGCTGCTGCTGCCGCTTAGCGACTTTTCAGCCATTGCCTGGTGAGACACGATCAGGAAAATGCCCCTCAGGAACTACAGATTGAGCTCTGCAGTGCAAATCCTTCTTACTATGAAGCATGCTATTATTGTCTCAGTGTCATTTCCATGTATGAACATGCTCTCAGCTCACGTGCTGGGCCTGTGTCTGAGCGATGAGAAGGGGTCCAAGACCTGGCAGGCTACTGTGTCCTCATGTGTGCTCTAAGATGAGACAAACTGTGCCCTGGCCATGGGTGCTTACATTATTTATTTCTTCACTACCGACTGAAACCTTTTAGTTTACTTTCGATTGATTTTGAAATATAGCTCAAATAAGCAAATTTTAGTCATTTAGAGTGTGTCTGCTTTGTATGCTGCACAGATCATCGTGTGGCATTGTCCATTGAAATGAAGAAGCTGTGCTAACATGCCCTAGGAGCCAAAGCTTGAAAACTCACTGACCCAGAGCCCTCTTCCCTGTACTCCTTCTGGACATGTCAGTACCCCTCCCCAAGACCTCCCTTCCCTGTTTCTTCTGGATTTCCATCACTTGACTCTGCTAGAATGTGCCAGGTAGGAGTGTCCTACAGTGTCCTACAGGCCTTCCATTCAGAAACACATCAAAAATATCTCTTAAAAATGTGTCATTGAAGCCGGGCAGTGGTGGCACATGCCTTTAGTCCCAGCGCTTGGGAGGCAGAGGCAGGCAGATTTCTGAGTTCGAGGCCAGCCTGGTCTACAGAGTGAGTTCCAGGGCTATACAGAGAAACCCTGTCTCGAAAAACCAGAAAGAAAATGTGTCATTGAGTAGTTGTGGTCTTGCTGGACTATTCTCAGTGAAGGGAGAGTGTGCCTAGCCCTTGTTAGGGGCAGATCAGGTAGATCCTGGAGGGCTCTGTTCCCATGAAATCTGGCCAGGGCAACCCAGCCCTGTCTGTCTGAACAGAGACCATTTTGTCCTCAGGACAGATGGAACCTTTACAAACTGTGACTTTAAAGTCCAGGATGCATCAACATATCTACGTACCATTCCAAACCCCAGAGTAGTCAGCAACAGAAAGAGGGTCCCATAGTAGCAATGCACAGCTCCATGGTCAGACTTCAAATGGTTGTGCCATGAGTCTTTTTGACTTCTTCCCGGAAATTGAAGCAGTAGCCCAGGAAATGCCTCTGCTGAGGTGCTGCACGACAGTGTCCGGGTGAAGAGCAGAAACCAGCGCAGGTGGTAGTGGGCGGTCAGCAATAGGGCCCCCACCAGCTGCAGGGAGAAAACCCCAGGACACTGATCTGTCAAGTCTCTTTTAGGAAGAAGGCTATATGGGGACTTCTAAATTATTTTAAGTTATTAAAAGCTTGGAGAATGGGACTTTTATATATGGCTCAAGCTTTCCTTACTTGGCCTCTCATTCCAAAGAGGCCCACCTCTATCAGGGCTGCCCTCCCAGCTCTCTTTCTGTGTTTCCACCTGTATCTTCACCTTGCAAGCTACCCAGTAGCCCTGAAAGGAGCCTATGCTCCCTGCTCTGTCATCAGAGCTCTTCCAGCCCCACGCCCGAATCTTTTCTCCACCAAAGCTTGGGAGACTACCTGATGACCAGGTCACAGTTTATATGCATGAGCCATGTGGGCCTGTGATGGATGACCAGCTGGAATTAAGTTCTTTTGTCTGCCTTTGACAACAATGACCTGTCCCTTCAGTCTTTGGCCATGAGCACCTTGCCTGTACACTGGACTTCTGTATGGGGCTACTACTACTATGATATTCTCTCGCCCATGTGTTTATTCCCCAGCAAGGGCTATGTAACAATAAGAAGAGTCAGGAAGGGCCACTGAGAAGCAAACTGGTTCTGGTTAAGTTTGCTGCCTGCTTGTTAGTGACAGGGTCTTAGCTGTGGTGTCAGTGGCCCAGTCTATTTGACACTTTCTACTAAAATAAGCTCTGGGACTGACACACATCAGGTGAGTGACACACCATCATCTTGCTATCTATTTCAGGTACCACTGGGCTCCATTTGTTTCCATGGCCCTGCATTTAGAGTTCCTGTCTCTTGTTGCCTGGCACTCGTTGAATACCCTTGGCTCTGAAGTGGTTCAGCACACATTTCCATGGGACTTTGGAAGAAGAAAGCACAGTCTAGGTTGTGGTGGAACATGCCTGCTGTCTCTGTGCTCTGAACCGAGTGGAGGCAGGAACATTGGGAATTCAAGGCTATCCTTGGCTATCTGGTGAGTTGAAGAACAGACTAGGCTACATAAGACCTTGTGTTGAAAGGCAACAAGATGGGATGGCAGCTCTGTCCAGTGGATAGAGCCACTTCCCGCTCCTTAAATGGTAGTGACACTGACAATGTCCTAAATGACAGTCAGAGCTCAGCTTAGGCTGGACTCTGACCAGGTCAACAGAAGGAATGCTGACAGATAGCTTCTACAGCCAACTACCTGTGACAATGTGGCGTCTAGTTCTCTATTAACATACACCTGGAACAGATCAGAGTCCCCAAGCTAGCTCCACACACCTCACTCCCTCAGCTCTAATTCTGGGCTGCTCTGGCTTACGTGCTCCCTCCCTTAAAATGGACAAGACTCTCCCTACCTCTTGCTTTTCTCTCAGACCCCCAAGAGATAGCCCTGGAAGTTTTGAATTTCTCCCAAACAAACTCCTCTTCCCACCCACAGAGTGGTCTAGCTCAGGGGTTTCACTGTGCCCTTGCTTACGTTGCCAAGTCTGATGACCTCATTGTGAGCCCCAGAACCCATATGACGGAAGAACAGAATGAGGTGTCCTCTGACCTCTATGCATATGCCCTCCCCAGTAAATAAATAAATAAATAAATGTAAAGAACAAAACAGGCAAGCAAACAACAACAAAATACAATTTGTTAGTCTACCTCTCAGTCAAGATGAGGGGCCTGACTAGACCCTCCAGGTTCCCACAACACATACATTCTGGATAATATGTATCCAGATGGATAGTGCACATGCTGCTGCTTAAGGAAGGCATTACTCATTATATCTTGGGCTTTTCTTAACATAAAGGCACTTTGATATAATGCTAAATGGTGTTAATAACAGTTTATTGTTAGATAAAGTCCACGTAGAGTTATATGATTTCTAAGGCAAGTCACCCTCCTAGACACACACAAGCCATTAGTTTGACAACTCACACTGCCTTCTGTGAGTTGCATAGGAGCAGCCTGGGTAGACATGTAGCTTAGACACTGACGTCTACTCTTTCTGCTCTCATTTGCTGACCTGCTCCTCTAAGCACAGGCCCAGCAAGGTCTGGGGTCTATATTCTGTGGAGCAGGAGACTTGTACTTGGGCCCTTGTGGGCCTGTGTGAGCCCTGGGCCCTGAGTACAGGCACCTCCTCCCAGTAGCCAACTGACCAAGCGGTTCTCTCAGATTTGATGCCAGTGCTGTCTGCTGCAGAGGTGGGAACCTGTACTGCACTAGGCCTATGGGACTAGAGCTAACTCCTTTCCAACTGGGACATGCTCAGGAGGACCAGCAGCCAGGTATATCATCAGGGCCCTAAGCCATACTCTGTGCCTGATGTGGGCCTTCACTTTGGTATATATAGAAACCTTTGGTAAATCTCTGGATGGAGATTTGCTTTGTGGTGCACAGAGATCAGGCATTCCTAAGCACACATGCAAACAGGCATACCCAAGCTCACGCGTATATGTAGCACCCATGATGCCCCTTTTCTCCTGAATGGAGTTTACTTCTGTGTTCTATGGATGCTGTGTGTTTCCTCAAGTGGGGTAAATAATACAAAATGTGTTCTATTGTGTGAGCAAGTCTCTGTGTGAAGGACTTGGGTGACATGTGGATGTAGAAGCAGCATGTGGCTATCAAAGCACCTGACTATTACAGTCCCAAGGCAAGCCTCATCTCCTCTCGAAGCTCCTTGCTCCATCTTCTGATAAAACCACCCTTCTTGACCACAGCCCGTTGTGATCATGGAGCGGGTTCACATACAAGAGGCCCTCCACACCATCCCTGGCACTTACAGAGAGATTTGTAGGTGGTAATGACCACAGGAAATAACTATAATATGCTGTGGGAAAGCGAAACACAAAGCCAGTGTTTAATAAACCGTAGCTATTGCTGACACAGATGTAATTTATTATACTGATATCCCTTATCTAAACCCCACCATAATGGATTTGGTGGCTAGAATTTGCAATGGTGTGTGACCCCACAAGTTTGCCAATGTGTTGGTTGACTAGGAAAATCACTGGAGAAGGGGAGAAGATTCTTACCGCTGGCACCAAGACTCTGAAGAGAGGGGGCCAGGTCACTGCCGAGAAGGGTGCCGTGATGCTTAGAGAGCCGAGGAGATGAACACATTTCAACATCCAGAGGAACAGGAGGATTCCCTGGAGGCACCGTGCCCTCTGAGGGAAGAACACAGCAGTTCAGTGCATCCTGCCAATGATCATAGGGAGGCATAGACACAGGTACACACCTGTGGTCTCCTTTAAAGAGTTGTTTAGCTGGGTGGTGGTGGCGCACGCCTTTAGTCCCAGCACTTGGGAGGCAGAGGCAGGTGGATTTCTGAGTTCAAGGCCAGCCTGGTCTACAGAGTGAGTTCCAGGACACCCAGGGCTATGCAGAGAAACGCTGTCTCGAAAAATCACAAAAAACCAAAACAAAACAAAATAAAGAGTTGTTTAGACCACAGGTCTCCCAGGGACACCAAGTGATGGTGTCTGTATGGAAGAACAAGTCAGAAACAGGTTTCAGGAGGGCAGGCTGGTAGAGACAGGCAGAGCAGGTCTGGCTGTTTCCCCTCGGAGGCCCAGTTCATTGTGCTGCAAGGACAGGGCCATGGCAGCAGTGACAGGGTGTACCTCCCTCTGTCACACATCACCAGTACTTTCCTTGAAGATATAACTAGAAGGGCTCCCACATTATAGCTTTGGAGTCTCTGGCTCAGATAAACAAAGGGATGGGACAATGGGACGAAAGATGCACAGCAGGATGACCAGGGGCATACTCCAGAGTCTAGGTCCAACACAGGTACTCACACCCCCTGGATCTGGCGAAAGCCTGCCTAATGCTGGGAGAAAGATTTCTGTACACGGCCTGACCTCCTCTCCCCAGCAGAAAGGAAGAAATGATGGCCAAGCGATAGAGTAAGGTAGAACATGACCAAGAGAGCAAAGGACCAAGGTTTCAGTGTGTTTGTAGGAACTGAGGCCCAGGGAAGTTGTGAGAGGCGGGTGCACCTGTGGTCCCTTTGAATCAGTAAGAAACAGGTGAGTTGGGGGTGGGAGGCGGTGGAAACAGGCATGATTGACACCATAGCCAGTCCTGGAGAGGAGAGACAACGTGAGACTAGGTAGAACTACATTTTCTAGTAGCTTTGATTTAACAGGTGAAATTAAGCAAAGAGAGTTAATGCATTTTATTTAGACCAACATATATAAAATAATATGTGCATTCAGCACAAGTAGAGATGTTTGCATTTTGAATCTATTAAATTTAACAAGTATTTTATATTTATAGCACATGTCAATTTGAGCTGACCATACTTCTTTCTCTATACTCTCAGGAAATCAGTGGCCATAACCCTGGAGAGCACAGCTACGACCTCCCTAGGGACTCCTTTCTTGTCTATATCTGATTGGTAGGATACCAGAAAGCCTTAACTGTTTTCATTATCATATTTATTTATAGGATATATGGCATGTGCCTAGAGGGACATGCTATATTCCTCCTTTCTCTTTCATCCTAGAAATCCCCTTAAGTTTTTTAACATGTATTTAAAACTTGAGAAAGCTTAGCCCACTTGTATGGTTAGATAAGAGCATAGCCTGCAGCTACAAGTTCATCTGGGTCTCAGACAGTGACAGGGTGCTCCGAAGGCCTCTCATACATCACATACCCAGGTATCTGGCTACAAGGTCAGAGGCTATCACCAGTGCTGCTTCTGAGTGGACTGTGATGCTCACCCTTGTGGAGAATGGGCGGGATCATTTGTGTTGTACATGGGAACACCATGACCTGGTTTACTAGATAGTATGATACTTGATGGATAGATGTTTCTGTGAAATATGCTTGGCAAACCTGTGGTCCCTTCAAGACACTGAGACCCAGCTATGCGCGGGAAAAACAGAGATGATTGATATTGTAGTCAGCTCTGGGCAGAACTGTAAATTTCATGGTAGCTGTAATTTAGTAGGTGATAATAAGCAGGGAAATTTACTTTGTGGTTTTTTTTTTTAGACCAACATATGTAAAATAATATGTATATTCAGCATAAAATGGAAATTTGCATACCAAACTTATTAACTTCATTAGAGTTTGTCAAACTAAGCCTCATGGAGTGTTAGAGGTACTCAGCTTTGACCAGTTTGAGCTGTACCACAGGCACTATGTGTGAAAATAAAAATTAGTTTTCTAGTGGCCAAATGATGCAGGGTCAGAGAGCTAATGCGAGTACTGGGCAGGACAAAGCTTTACCAGGACAGGTCTACTCAAGAGCTAAGTGAAGGCCCAGAAATTGGTACCCAGATGTAATAGAATCCCCAGGGAAGAGGAAATCATTCCATGTAGGACTCTAGCAGCAGCGAATATGATCAGAAAGATAGCTGTGAGGGAAGAAGGCTATGAAAAGTGAACCCATTTCAGAGACCCAATGCTCCCTGAGAGTATGCTGACAGATTCCCATGTCTCCTCACTACACGCCTAGAAGAGCTGCTCTGCCCACCTCATTGAGAAGAGCATATTACAGAGTGTTTCAGGAAAGCCAGCCCAGTGGGTTTCCAACACAGGCAAGGAATCCAGGCAATACATAGCTCTGGTCGCAGAGCAAAGCAGACAGTGAGTGAGCTGAGGCGCCCTGGCAGAAAAGAAATGTAGATGAATGTAGACACACAGGAAAGGTAGACCAGAACGCCTATTGTGATGAGACAGTGAGGACGCATGCTGATGCTGGGGAACAGTAGGGAGCAAGCTGACAAACTTCCTTCCTATTGCTTCTGGCCTTTTGGTGTATGAGAGAACCAAGTAATATTGTAGCATACACATCTTAGTAGATGCAAAGTCCTAGCAAGAAGGTCCTAGGATGGTTGACAACAAAACATCCCAAGACAAAGAGAAGCCATTTGGAACAGCCTTAACTCTGTTCCTGTCTGTCTTAAAACAGGGAGCTTCAAACACCAAAGCCTGTAGATCCCTTAGCCCATGGAACCCCAGGAAGCTGCTCTCAAGGTTCTCCCAATTGTGAATAATGTCTTGTTTGGGGAAGCATTGCTGAGCCTTGGAGGACAGGCTCACTATGACTTCTAGCCTTCCACTGCCCCAGCTTCTAGCCTGTGTACATAAAAAAAGATGAGTGTCTTGATTTTTGTAATTGGCACACTAGATTCCTATAAGGAATTAAGAAATTACAATCCAAGATATAGAAGTGTCTGGAATCCTTCTGCTCCTGGTGCCTAACACAATGATAGTCTTTTCTGCCCTTTCTCTGTGCAGCAAGT
Source organism: Montemys delectorum (assembly GCA_019843815.1). Lineage (NCBI taxonomy): Eukaryota > Metazoa > Chordata > Mammalia > Rodentia > Muridae > Montemys > Montemys delectorum. The sequence goes on from JADRCD010158611.1 coordinate 14,205, forward strand.
TCCTGCTTGGATCAACAATGTATACAATGAATCTATTTCACAGTACCATGGGGGTGATGAGCAGGCTCAGTAAGTGAGTGCCAGATGCTCATGATGTGAAGATGTCTATCTGGTTTGTCCCTAGCCTTGGGACTCATAGGTGGCTATTGAGCTCAACACCCATGAGTGGGAAGTATAGCCTCAGGGCTTCCCTTATGCAAGTGCTCCATTCCTTGGCTAGGGTAGGAGGGGTCGTGCTGACTCATGAAGTCACAGTTCTAGTGACAACTGCAATGGGAAGATGATGTCTATTCTTGTCCTCCAGGAAGAAGCCCAGATTGTCCTCTGTTTGGGATACTCAAAACATATCTTCTCCCAAGGCTGACAAGTCTCTTGTGCTTTCATAGCTGGGCCACTCGGGCTATGGGAAGGCCCTCCACTCTTTGGGCCTTCAGTTTCTACAGCTATTGTGGTTATGTCAGGAACACTCTTGTGTTTCCGCTCCAAGGTTTACCCAGAGTATAGATGGTGAGAAGGCAGTGGAGAAGATGAGTAAGAGTTGATATGACCTCTGAGGAGACAGGAACAACAGTGATACCACTTATCCAGGAAAGAAAGGCTGGAGCTGTGGTAGAGGAAGACCACCAGCCCTGTGCCCTCTAAGGCTCCCCACATAACAGAAAAGAGAGCTGGGCCCAGGGTGCTTCACACGAGGAGGCAGAGGGAACTTAAAGAGAGGAGGTAGAGCTGGGAACATCATAGTTAGAGGGGAACAAGTCCCTGTCTTTTTGGGCTGTTCCAGGAGCAGCTTGCCCAGGTTGTAAGGGTACTTTAGTTACAGGACGGCTCTAGGGTATTGACAGATCTTACAGTATGTAGAAAAGAGGCTTAGAGAATCTATGGGGTAGAGATACAGGGACTTAGAGAGGGTATTTCTCCCTTTCATGATTCCAGAGTCTTTCCCTGAGCCTCAGGGTGATCATTTATTGTACTACCTCTGTCTAAGACTGTCACCAGCTAGAAAGAGAGGACACATGATATGTCTAAGCATTTTAGTGCCAGCCTCCTTACTGTACATGATGTTGACTGACACCTGCTTCCTCGTGCGGCTTCAAGTCCATGAGTTCTGCTCCACTCAGCAGGCATGGATGCCCAACTAGTGGGCACGTATGGTGTTCTCCAACTCTCACTACTCTCAGTGCCACCATCTGTGAGCTCACAGTAGTATTATTCAACATAACAAATTTATCACCCTGAACCCTCTTGTCCTTGTGTGACAGATGCTATAGAGCAACATCAGTTGTGGCCTTTTTCTGGGTAGCCCGGAGTCCCCTATCGTACCTGGTTCCATGACACTATCAGGCTGACGTCCACAAACCTCTGATAAAGTCCTTTGTGGAACTGGTCAGTGATGTTTTCAGCAAGAGTAGTGAGGTGACCAGAGGCTGCATAGTAGGCCAGTGCTACTCCAACCATAGAGAGCTGCAAGATGGGAAGAAAGATCCCTCAGTTGGCTGAGGGAAGACTCGGCATCCCTGACACTCTGGTAACAAGTTGCCTGTCAAACATTAAGTCGGTGGTTGAGGAAGTGACTCATTTGGTGAAGGGTGATCACAGGGCTGAGTTCAAGCTCCAGAACTGTGTAAAAATGTGGTCATGGTAGCACATGCCTATAATCCCCATCTCAGGGAGATTGAGACAGGTCGATTCCTGGGCTCACCAGTCAGCTAGCCTATTCTAATTAGTGATTTCCATGCCAGGGAGAGAAGTTGTCTTAAAAAAAAAAAAAAAAGAATGCTGTCTGAGAAACAACACCCAGGGTTGTCCCCTAGCCTCCTTGTATTTATACACCAAAACACATATGAACATAAACACACACACACACCACTGCTACCACCGCCATCAGATGTCAGAGAAAGTTGATTTCAAATCCTATTCTGCCTTTGCACTACTGTGGAGGAACCACAGTGACATTGGAAGGAGTTAATATTTATAAGACTTCTCCTTTCAGATAAAAATACTTTAGCATCATTGTTCTCCATAAAAAAGACTACATGGGAGAGATTACCTCCATCCAGTGTCTTGGTTTTCTCCAGTAGCTGAGGACACCCTTGGTTGCCATCCCCCAGAGCTGGAAACAGAGGTGGATCATGTTGAGTACCAGGAACAGAAGCTGAGAGTGGGGATAGAAATAAGTGAGACAATAGAAGGGTCAGCTGGGTTGTTTGTTCAAGGTCTAAACTTCTGGCTGGTGCCTCTGCCCACCCAGTAGACATGGTGCAAGCCCCCTTCTGTCTCAGCAGCATTTGAGGTCAAACTAGCCCTGCAGTAGGCATCTGGGCAGCTTGGTCTCACTTCACATTAAGCTCTCTCAGAAACCCAATCGCATGTGAAGCCTAAAGGCCTCATGATCCTGCAGGCCTAGGAATAAGGCATTTGGGCACCCACTGCCACTACCAGTTCACCATGCCTGCCTTGTGCATCCTCCATGTCTTTGGGAGCTGTGTGTATTAGGCCTTCTAGGTCCATCCTTAATAAACTGCAAACGTAATCAGGGCCAAGTTGGCTTTGAGTACTAAGGGAGGGTGTGAAAGAGTAGGATTGTGCCACATCATACCAGAGACAGTGTTACAGTGGGGCCACAGTGGTGCTGGAAATAGCGAGCATTTATAAGACTTCCTGATAAAAGTCTTTCCCTTTCAGATAGAAATACTTTAGTGTTATTGTTCTCCATACAGAGACTACGTCAGAGAAGGTACCTCCAGCTTCTGTTTTTTTCCATAGTGTAGAGCCAAAGAGAAGGGCAGGGGAACTGACCTGGTCTTCTAAACTCTTGACATTTTGTCCAACATGTCTTTTTTTTTTTTTTTTTTTTTGTATGACTCCTGATAGTTTAAGATAGTGCAGTAGAATGCTATTTAGCTTGCTTTTGGATTTATGTATTTATTTATTTATGTATTTATGTATGTGTGTGTGTATGTATGTATGTATGTATGTATGTATGTATGTATTTTTGGTGCCTAAAGCACGATCCTCTCCTATCTCAGACCCTTCTCAGTAGTCCACACCTCTGCTTCACACTTATCCTCCATTCCAGTCTCAGCCTTGGCTATCTCTAACAATCCCTAGACTTCTTTCCCTTCCTGAAGCCAATCAGATTTGACTTGTCCAACCAGCAGGGCATGCTTCCTTCTGAAAGGAATATAAAATGAGAAGATACAAATGCAGTGGCATACAGTGGTGGGTAGCTGCTGAGGCTTTTGATGGTTCAATGAAGATGTGAACCGCTGACACCTAGTACTATGGACTATGGGGGCTGATAGCATCAAATTAATATTTTGGAATTCCAAACTCCACGGTTTCTGTATTTGTAGGCAGGCATCTATGGAAGTAGTTAAGGCTAAATGCAGGTGTGAGGATGCTGCTGCTTCTATGATATTGGGGCTTATATACATACTGAGGCCAAAAGCCCACAAGCACAGAAAAGGAGCCAGGCTGTGCGACACAATGAGATAGTGACAGAGAGAAGGTGGCTTTCCACCATCCAGGGAGGGAGTTTTCACTACTGCCTAATTCTTCTGGCACCTTGATCTTAGGCTTGTAGCTACTGGATCTTTGGAAATAGATGCCTGTTATTTAAGCCACCCAGCCATTGAGTACTACGTGATCCTGTTTGCCTGAGGGGTATGTGGCTGTCCCCTGGTGGTTGTCTAAAATTTCAATAGTACCAAACCCTATAATACTGTAACTTTCTTATAAATACATGGGTAGCTATGATAAAGCTTAATTTCTACATCTGGCATAGTAACCAATTAATAGTATTAATCAATAATAAAATAGAGCTGTACAACACACTGTAATTATACCACAATACACTATAAAGTTGTTTAAAAGGTAGGCATTATTTACTTCCGGAACATTTCATTCCATATTTTCAGATCATGGTTGACTATAGAAAGTTAAATGTTGGACAGTGAGGGGTGACAGTCTTTTGTGATGGTGGCTCAAGCCAAGACTCCACAATAAATTTAGTACATTGTGGTGATTGATTATTTGAGCTTGTTTTGTACGTGACGGTTGGTTTTCCCACTGGGGCTCTGCCTTGTATCCAGGTCTAACACTGCTTTCTATGGTTCATACTGCATAAAAGGGGCATACGAATTGTGGGGGTGGGCTAGTGAGAGGGCCCTCGTCTCACAGTGTGGAGGTACTTAGCCCAGGTGAAGCCGCAGTTCCCTGTGTCCATCCTGTGAGGACAAGGGCAGGTGAACTCACCTCAGAAAGCATACGGAGGTACTTTAGGGCTGAGTCACTGTAGAAGATGCTGAAGGACTCTACCAGGCATGAGGGGATAAGACCTCCTGTGGGGAGAAATTCTGCACCCAGGGTCACACTCGTGAAGAGTTGTGTTGGAGGGTGGTAGAGAGTGATGTGCACAGACATGGCCCTGGTGCTGCGGTCGATCCACTCGCTGGCCCTAAGGGCGGTCAGAGCTGCATGGGTTTCATGCCTGGAAAGCAGCCCAGGTTCAGAGGGAGGGCAGGGAAACAAGGCTTGGGAGTCCCAAGGAAAAATCCCATCTGGGGCACCATGTCCAACACACCTGACACAAACCTTCATGGGGACAGATGATCCCTAGCCTTCCGATTTGCACAGGCAGTCCTCCTATGTGTCAGGAATCCCCACCAGGAGCCCACTGCCCCTCATTCCCTCCTCTTCCTTTTCCTGCAGCAGCAAGGATATAATTCCAGCCAACAAATGGCTTCTACCCCTCACCTATGCCCTGTGAGGAAGAGATACCTAGCATTGTTCCCCAAGGGCTCACAGTGGACTACAAGGATCGAAAGAAACGACATTTTACTATTTCATATTTAGTAGCAAATCATGCCCTATTTTTTAATAGTAGTATTCTCAGAAAACACTATTGATTCCTATGCAAACCCTCATTCTATAAAGAAGGCTGTACCGTGAATGGGGCCTAGGCATGGTGTGGCACTGCCAGGATAGCTAACTGACTACAGGCTGGGCTACAGGCTGGGCATGGTATATACATGCTGTATCTATACACACTGGAAGATACACTCCTCATTTGCTCATGGCAGCTCCAGGCAGCTTCTGTGTTCCTCTAGGCCTGAGAGGAGGAACAGTCAAGGCCACGTGAGTATTCTGCTTGGCATGCAGTAAGCAAAGGAGAAAGATTCACTTGACTCTATGACTGCAGGCTCTGGAATTCTTTTAAATTCTTTTAAAGAATGTTCCATTCTGTTCTCCTCTATGTGGGTGGGTCTGAACACGAGTCTGAGTGCCTCCACCCCACTGCTCTGAACCAGGAGCACTGCTCTGTCCTTAGCAATGCTGGCCCTTTTTGATTTGCCTGGAAACTGAGCATGCAGAAGACACGCCTCACCCAGCAGTATGGGGCCTGAGATTCACACTTATGGATACTCACGGACCTTGTTCTTCCTAGGCTACGAATGTAGCTTTCTTTCTTCAGGTCACAGGTCTCCGGACCACCAGGGGTCACATTTCGGTTCCCAAGGTCAAGATCATGTCTATGCATAGGGAGTACATCTTCCACAAGGTCTGAGAATGGCCTGGGAGGCTGGAGCACAAACCATCAATCAAGTAACTCAATCATTCTTGTCCCCAGGTCCATCGGTACTGTGGGGCTCCCAAGCTCTGTTCATATATAGGACAGTCCAATGATGTGATCGGGGACTGTGCTACTCTCAAGGACCATTCTGCAGCCTACTTCATGGTTTCTGGGTTCTATCTCAAACTTGAAAGATTCAGGCTTATGCCTGCTGAAGGCTGAAGCTGAGGAGTTAGGTAGGAGGGGCTGGACAATCTGTAGAACATTGTACTACGCACTGAGGAATAATGCTTAATAATAATAAGGGTGTCTCAGGGCACCCTTCCCCATCAGAAAATAATACAAGAATATCCTAGTTCAGATTTCTAGAAGAGCCTTCTTTTGCTTAGGGTACCAATTCTAGAAGTGAAGAGAACAGTCCTGGGGCAGAATGCAGAGGGTACAGGAGGTACTTGAACAGAGCAGAAAGAAGATAGGCCCTGGCACCTGGCAACCTCACACCACCTCCCAGCTGTCCGAGGAGCTTAACTGACCTGCTGGGCCCTGTCCCCAGTCTCCCAGGGTACTTACCCTGCATGCAGGGCCAGCAGAAACCTTCAGCTGCTTGATCACTGGGGAGCCTATTAGGTGGCACTGCCCTCCAAGAGCTCCAGGCTGAAAGATTAAGAGAGGAAGAGTCAACAGGTAAGAGGTGTGAACCTCAACTGCTACCTGCGAAGCATCACTGACAAGGCTGGGGAAAAATGTCTCAGGAATAGAAGACAAAGATTTTAGATTTTTCAAAAGAGGAAAGAAAGTGAAAGCTGAATAAGGGATTGGATAATACAAACTTCCAGCCAAGCTTGCCTTTTTCTGGAAGCTTCCCTAATGGCGCTGTCTTAGCCATTGGCTCCTCTTCTGCTCTGGGGACTCCTGAGCCTCTGTCATGTTAGCAGCGAGCTAGCTTCTTCCTCAGTCTCACCCTGAACCCGTTTCAGTGTCTAGCCTTGCTTAGACTGGCAAGCATTGACTTGAGGATGTGAATGGCTTAAAACAGACTCCAGGCAAGAAGAATGACAGACTCCTTTGCCTGCCATGGCGTCATGGAGCAGCACCTACTAAACTGCACTGTGGCTTCTCCTCACTGCCATATAGCATCCAACAGACAGATAAGGGAGGGACCCACCTGAGCACTCCAGGCTCTAGCAGAGGTTCTTTCTGGGTAGAGCCCATCTAGCAGTGTGCCTTGTGTCCAGTCCCACCAGCCTTCTGTGTTGCTAAGGTCCCCCAAGGAGTGACTGGCATTTCTTAATTCAAGAACAAAACAAAAAATAGACATGAATCCCTAAGAACAATTCCAAGTGAGAGGGAAAAGTTGTCATTTTTTCTTCTACCCCACATCTGTGGGAATTAAGCCAAAGCAATCTGCAAGATGAGGTATAACTCGAGAATTCATGTTCCTCGGTGGCAGAGGGAAGAGAAACAGTGGGAAACAATGCTTATTCATTCACTCAACAAACATTACTGGGCAAATTCTAAGCAGCAAGCACTCTTGTAGACATTGGGAAACAAGATCAGGTACCTGTTCCGTGGGGAAACAGAGAAATTGTATAGAGATGTATATGCACCCTATGATAACAGTTAAAACGGATGATCTTTTAACTCTCCCATGGTAAAAATTTCACCCACCAACATTTTTGTTTTTCACTTTTAGTACAATATCCAATTCCATGAGATGTTCAACATGTGATTACAAATTAGGCTTTGTCTTAAGTCACCAACTATGGGTGGATGGCCTTCTCCAGCCCCAGTTCCCTTTCCTTGAGTTTTTGAGGTGCTGGGGCATCAACACCAAGATGTCTTTGCTCACATTTAGCATGTGATCTCTCACTGAGCTGCATCCTTAGCCCAAGCTTGCATAATTTAGAGAAATGTTATCACTCTTCATACTTACTCCCTGTTGGGAGCACACTAATGAAACTGTCAAGAAACATCTGCTGTGACCCAGAGCTCACACATCCGCTATATAAAGGAACCGTTCTGCTCCTTCATGGCACACAGGAGAACCAGAGGTGAACCAAAGGGCCCCAAGCATAGTCTGGTCCTGTGCGCACTAATTACAGCCATTATATCAAACGGGCCCACAACGCCAGTCCAGCGAGAAGAAAGAGCATTAGGGGTCATTTCTGAAGGACACTAGGATGGAGCTGGGCTTCTGTCCCACTTCTAGGTACTGGTCCCTCACTTGTGGTTTAGTTTAGTTTTGTTGATTTGGGATTTCATGAAGACTTTGAGTGCAGAAGTACTTCAAACACAAATTAAATGTGACACAATCTGATATTAGAGTAATTTTTTTTGAAGACAGAAATCTAGACTCTTATCCTAATTTTATAGAGTATGCTGTGGCAGCCAGGAGCAAAGGATGGCTAGCCACAGTGAGCCAACAGAGCTTCCCTTGGATTCCATTAGATTCACTTTTCTTAGGCTTGCCCTGCCCCAGAATGCTACAAATAACAGCCCCTAGGGACTTGTTGATTTTTAGGATTAGGTACTAGGGGGATGGGTGAGTCAGAGAGGGTCCACTTTAAACATTCCATTTTGAACCATGATATATAAATATGGCAGTGAGGTTTCTATCCTTGTGGGAAACATGAGGGCTCTAAGCCCACCTGGGTCAACATTTGGGAGGGTTACCTGAATGTACCAGGTCCAAGATTTTTACAGATGTTATCTCAGTTGGAATATTTGACAATCAAGAGGCATATGAGAAATGTCAAAGAAAAAGGAATTCATGAAATGTGAGATAAAAATAAACTAGCCAAATCAATGGTTTTTGTGTTTTGATTTCCATGTCTAAAAAAAAAGGCCCCCATACGGTCTCTTTATTTTGCTCACAGTGCCCCCTCCTGGCATAATCTATGCACCTGTTCATAAGGAAGAACTAAATTGTCAAAAGTAGAAGCTAATTGTGGCTTTGGAAAATGGGACATAGAAACTACCATGTAGTTTCTCTAGAGCTGTGGCAGTCCTGGGACTATTGAGCCATGGCAAGTTCATGTACTGGGGCTTCTAGACAGTACCTTGTTAAAGAGTAATAAGAATAAAGGGAATAACATCTGTGAGTCACCATCTAGCAAGGTGTCAGTGTTCCTCTATCTTACAGAATCTAAAAATATGTCCTTAAAGCAAAAAGGTGAAATGGATTTTTACTAATGTTCTCTCCTGCCAAAAATGTAATAAATATATTGACATAAAACCAAATGAGAACAAAAGGTAACACATTCATAAAAATGCTACAGAAATGAGTATTAAATTATTCCTTACAGAAGAAAAAGGAAACCGTGGAATGTGTAGAGTTGTTATACTCTCTTTCACTAGAAAGTAAGCAATAATAATTCACATTGCCAGAGTCAAACTGCCGTGAAGAAACTGCCCAGTTGGTAACTTTCACTGACAGAAGAATATTCTAAGTGTATCCACTTGTTTCCTTGGGCATCTGAATCTCAGAGGTGTCAAGACCCTAAAAAAAGGTCCCCAGTGTGCCAGATGCATGGGAGTGTGCCTCTGCCTTAAACTGTTCCCTTGGTCAGTGTTTTCTTATGATACAAATCTGTTGCAATTAAAAGTAGGAAAAAAAAACTACCCAATGAATACTCGAGAGCTTGGCAGAGAAGCACACTTTGAAATTGGGTATCAGGAATCATGAATTTTGACTGTAGCCTTTGGTTGAAGAACACTGATATTTTTCTGCAGAAGAGATGGTTATGACCTTCTTGAGCCAAGAGCTTCTTTCACTCTTGACCCCAAATGAGATGCCAAGAACTGGCCACAGTCTGCAAATGGAGCCCTCCATTAGCATGGGTAATTAGACAGCCTTCCACAGACTTCAGGCGCAGGCTGCGATGAAGACCTTTCTCTAGGCACAGTCTTGGATAGGTGAAGTTGAGGGAAGGTATGGGTAGAGCATCTGGAGGGCTCCCCCTTCTGGAACACAGTGAAGGAAACGGATTCTGGAACCCAGAGCTTGAAGTCATCATTAGGTATGAGTGTAATGACCATGAATTGATTCGACACTCCCCAGGTCTGCAAGAGCCCCCCAAACCTCCTACCTTGTAAATGCCTTCCTGATGGCATGATTGAGAGAATATTCACCCGGGTAGAATCTTCCATATGCTATAAACAAAAGCAGCAGTAGCATGATGCTGTGCATGGTCACATCTCTGGGAAGAGAGATTGAAGAGTTAGCATCCTTGGGGACCCTGTGTGTCCACATACCTATTTCCCTCACGGAAAGTATTTTAGGGAGCAGGGCATCTATGTCCTGTTTGGGATGTATTTGTATAAGGCATGAGGTGGACTCAATGCTGGCTTTATTCTTTGTACTTTTAAAAGACTCCTTCCTAGTTTTTATTAGTTCTTTGAAAACTTCACACAAAGTACTTTGATTATATTCACTACCTCACTCAGCTCCTTCTAGATCCACCCACCTGCCCTACTCATTCAATTCTGTGGCTTTATTGTTTTTTTTTTAACCAATCAAGTATAATTTGTACTGCTCTATGCTCTGCAATACATGGCCTTCCACTGGAGTTGGTCAACCTACCCTGGCCACACCTTTAACGAAAACCATCTCTCTCTCCCACCAGCTATCAACCACCAATAGCTGCTTAGCTTGGGATGGGATTTCAACACCTCTGTGTCGGGTTTGTTCTTTTATGTTATCAACATCCAGCTTTCCCAGTCCCATTTGGAAAAGCCTATTCATTTGTGCACCGAATTGTCTTAATGTTTTTGCCAATAAAACTGCTTGGGCCTATTCATTGCCTGTTTCTGGGCTCTCTCTTCTGTTCCATTGATCTAGGTGTCTATTTCATTGGTCTGTGATTTACTGTTCACATTGAAGACTACCGGATTTTGGTATTTCTGAGCTAGAGTCCATGTTGCCTTTCTCTCAGGCTGTAAACAATTCTCTTTGAGGAGAGCATCAACGACAAAAGTAGACAACCATGCAATTGCTTGTATGCCCTATCCCGCAATGAGTCATTAATCTGCAGAATGACAGACACCTGATGTACGCTGATGTAGGCATTGGTGCGCTCCCACTGCTTTCAGGCTACATTTCAATCTTTGAAAATTGTTTCTTAACTCTCCTGACTATTTTATGCATTGCCCACTGAGATGACACCACAGCAGCTGTGTCTTTTGCTTTGCTGAAGAGCGGAGTGTCGCATCTTACTTACGAAGGATAATGGCTCTTGATGCTTAAGTTGACTATTAGCTACTTTTCTAAATTCTTTCACTGCCTATTTATTTGTTTGTTTGTTTTTAATTTATTTTAATTTTTTGTGGGATTTGCCTAGAGTTTTACTAATGACATCTACAAAAAGAGTTAGCTTTGTCCCCTTCTGAACCTGTAGTCTCTAGCTGTGTTCTTGGGTGTCACCCTTGGTGTGGACACTGTCTGTGGCCCTCTCAGCACTAGGATTTGACGTGGAAGCTGGATTTCTCAGCTTTGCTCTGCTCAGCTAAGCAAGCTCTGTGTAGCATCAACTACCCAGTGTTCCAGACATTATACACGCCTGTGAAATGGGGCTGTGTTGGGAGCAGAGTCCCTGCGGTGACCCCTCAGGAGCTCTGGATCCCCCCGTTCTCAAACACCCACATACCTATAGTTCCCTTCATGTCCTGGTCTTGAGCAGTGCAGTGGGTACTGCAGGGCACTGGCTACACAGTGCTTAGTATACCTGTGTGACTTCAAAGTGTAAGTGTGTGTGTGTGTGTGTGTGTGTGTGTGTGTGTGTGTGATTTAGGTCTGCTGTTCATGTTTTTGGTGGGTTTAGTTCATGGTACCATCCCTGTTTTTATGGGCAGTTTGAACAAATTTAAAAGTCTATGTCAGTGCCTTATCTTTTCAGAATTTCTTTTTCACTTACTTTAAATTTGACATCTTTGGAGAAGAACCTGTCTTAGGACCTGTTCTTTACTTAAGGGAGCTGAGTACATGTGGTGACAAGGAAGGGTTCTTAAGAGAGACAGTAACTGGAGGTGACACTGCATACTTTAATGACATCATGGTAGGAAAAACACCTGGAGCTTCTAGATTCTTGATGGGTTCCAGAAACCTAGAATCCAGAATTCAGAACTGGGAGACATGCATGGACTAGTCCTTGCAGAAGGTTCCTCCAGGAACTGCTGTTAGTATCTACCACAGATGGGGGCCGGGGGAACGGGTACCACTGACAGAGAAGCATGACTGAAGTCGAATTTGGAGAGGTTTGTCTCAGTATCGTAGTTACTAAGTTTGAAGCTTTACCCAAAAATTTGAAGTGGACTTTGTGCTGATCTCCAGAACATGTCTGTGTAAACTGTGCTGTTGCCTTACTTTAAAATACTGGTTCCTGGGCTCAATCAATGCCTATGGAAAGGTACAACATCCGCTCTTGGCTTTTCATAGCCCTGTGTAAACCAGCTGGAGGAGCGGAATGCCAGGTCTGGAGCTGGGCACAGTGCATTCGCATCTGCATGGCTGTTGGAGCTGAGGTCAGAGCTCTGAGCCATGGATTATAGCCAGGATGCTTTCCTTCCTCCAGTGCCGTGTCTCTGTCCCTCACCCTCTGGCACCGGCTGAACCGTGGGTAAGGATTTTTCCCAAGGGCAGGATCTCTTATTATTCCCTCTAAAAAGAAGGCAGGGCCAGAGGAAGCCCATTGTATTCTGGCCTACACCTACCTCAGGGCTGCCTGCATGAGGCTCTTTCTCCTCAGTCTCTCTCTGGTCACTCTGAACTTGGCCCTGGATGGTGTCTGAGCCCAGCGCAGTTGGCGCTCTCGCTGCCGGGCAGCCAAGACCTGTGACGGAAGGGGAGCACCATGACACTGGGGTCAGCATTGGAGAAAGAGAGGCTTTTGGCGTCCCTGCCAACCCAAGGGCTGTCATCATTGCTCTCTGCACTGCGTCCAGGGGACAAAGAGGGACTTTGTGCATTTAACACACACTGTGTTGTTGGAGAGGTGATGCGAGATGAAGTAGACCCATTTGAAAACTCTGCTCATGTCCCAGGCCAGCTCTTCTGGCAAGGATTGCATCTGGGCCTTTAGAAACCATAGCTTCACAGGAGAGACATGCTCACTGCTGCCCAGTCAGTCACAGGGGCAATTGCCTTTGGTATTTGCACAGTAGTTCCTGTTAGAGACCTTCAAAGACTGGAAAACTGATTTTAAAGCAGTTTGTTTTAGCATGAAGGATCTTTGTTTTGTTTGCCTTGTGTAATAAAAGAACTATTGCTTCCATGTTGTACTATGTGTGTTCATGGGCAAGGACTAACAGTAACTAAGAGGCAAACCCATGGGAAATAGTCACCCATTCATTTCTCACTCATCCACTTAGCCATTCTAGGCACGTTCAGGGAGCAGCCCCTGGGCCCCTCAGTCGTTCCGCCCAGAGCTGCTGGGCTTCTAAGGAATACAGAGCGAATGCTGTAAAGTGAAGCTTGGGGGTTGTGGTTCAGATGTGCCTTATGTGCTGAGGACTGTGCACTGTGGCTAGGTGCCTGGGAGACTCAGCAGGGAGAGCATCAGGATTTTAAGGTGACGGACAGCAGACACAGCGTTGGAGAGTCAAGCCTGGTGAGGACTGAGCTCCTCAAAGGCTTCTTGCTTCTGAGATTAGAACCACGCTGTGGCCTCAGGGTTTGACCCAATTGTCTGTGCTGACAGAGTAAGAGAACCTGGGAGGAAGGAAGCCTGCAGGTGTCTAGAGAATTGGTGTTGAACGATGGATTCAGAAGGCAGGAAACTATGGGCCTTTGGTTGGGATGTGGAGACTGCTAATGTCCGTGTGGAAGCGAGGGAGAGAGGAAGGCTATAGATTTCTGATGCATGCATTGGAAAGCAAATGATCTAGAAGTTCAGAAACTGTGGCCAGGAATTAGATTTTTCTAGAGTTTCTTTTTCTTTTCTCTTTCTTTCTTTCTTTCTTTCTTTCTTTCTTTCTTTCTTTCTTTTTTTACAATTTAAAAATTTTTAATGACTCCTATTTATTTAATGTGCATTGGTGTTTTGCCTATGTGTATGTCTGTGTGAGGGTGTCAGATTCTCCTGGAACTGGAGTTACAGATGGTTGAGAGCTGCCATTTGGTGTTGGGAATTAAACCACAGTCCTTTGGAAGAGCAGCCAGTTCTCTTAACTGCTGAGCCATCAGCAAATGTAGTCTCTACATTTTCAAGTGTACTCATTTCCTTGTGGTTCTGATTTCACTGGGATTGGGGTAAATGTAGGGAAAGAAGCATAAGAAATTCACACACACACACACACACACCACAAACCACACACACATATACCATACATAATACATAAACATACACAAACACACAGATAGACAGATACACATAGACACACACACACACACACACACACACACACACACACACACACACACACAGTGGAGCTCCAAAAGCACAGCTAAATTTGAACTAAGGTCTGAGTTCCCATCTTCATGATAGGAACAGAGCAGTTCCGAGCGCTCTCCCTGCTGCTCACCCTTGCAGCCTCCTCAGCACTGTGAGGACTATAGGACATAGGAGACAGAGAAATGCGGGTCCTGGAATGTTCTTCCAATTCCAAATCCAGATCCTTGGTCGCATCTCGTAAAGATTCAGTAAAAAACTCGCTGTCATGTTTCCGTTTCCAAGCAAAGGCCAGTGCTGCCAAGGAGATCTGGAAGAGAGGTGCCCAGTGTCTATTTGCGCCCCCTCCCACAGAGCAATCTTCCTGGTCTTGCACTGACAGCTGACTTTATCTCACTTCAAAATAGATACCAGAAGCTGCTGCCCTGAAATCTCTAGTACCGAGTCACCAGGTGTGGCCTTCACCAAGAGACTTGCTTGAGACCTCTAGGGAACAGATTCATAAACTGAAAATAGAAACACAGTGGTTCATCTCTTCTGAGATTTTTAAAAATAAGAATTCTGAATACCAGGTTGCGATGGAGCTCCTCAGCCCAGGGCCTGTCACGCAGAGTTTCTTATCACATCTAAGTAAACCTCTAAAGAGGCCTCAAACTACCAAAAAAACAAAGCCCTGTGATCCCTCTCCTGCCTGGTCCCACGTTGAGGAAGGCACCGCCACCACAGTGGGGTTTCTTACCATGAGTGGCTGGGTGACGAATGCACAGCAGCCCAGAGAGAGAAGCAGCAGGTGTAGCCACCACATACACTGCGCTGGCACAAACCTGCCCAGGAGAGGGGTCATCAGCACCTTCACGGGAGTAAGTTACCCATGAAGCCAGTTACAGCCAGAGGCAATGATGCCTTCACTGCTGGGAGACACGGGGGTGCTTGAGGGAGGAGCTGTGGGATGGGCACCAGGTCTGTCTGCCCATCAAAGCAGAGTCCTTCCCTGTTGAGGGGACACCAACCTCCCTGAAACTTCCCAGGACCAAGAGTAAGAGAGCCTGAAGCAGAGACAGGACAGATCACAGCTGAGGAGTTGGGAAATGTAGATGATGGAGGCGTGAACAGTTGGTATTTTATCCCCATGACTCTGGATTACACATGCCCAGTATCTGTCTTTTACAGATAAGTAAACTGAAGTGTGAAGAAACTTCTAGTGCCTGTCCTGTCCTCACACAGTGGCCAGCAATGCCGTTGGGAGAAGGGATATTGTCAGGAAGAAAGGACCTCGGGTGGCTACCCTTCTCGGTTAGGAACATGGTGTGGGCTTCTCCAGAGCCACAAGGGGGTGGCCCCTCAGTCTTCAGTGGTGGCCCAAACTACAAAGGAGCCAGATGAAGAGGGATGGATGGGAAGGACTGGTTAGGATCTATGATCTATGCATCATAGCCAAGCTCAATGTTATACATTTTCCACCCCAAACAATACTAGACAACAAATGATTGACTTTGGCCAGCATCAGAGTCTTTCCTCTGATAAGCTTAGAGGCAGAATGGCCTTCCTCCCTCTTAATCCCCCCGCCCCACCATGCTTTATGTTTCATATCCAGGACTCTGTCTAGATAGAGCTTCTGTTGAAGGCCAAGTGACCCTTTTGGGTTTGCATATGACTAATTCACCTTCAGAAGGGATGGAGTAAGAAAAAAAAAAGTAGTGACATTGGTAACTGAATGAGTTCTGTGAAACACATTAGTGTCTTCACAGATCCTAATCATCTATCAAGCACCTCGGGAGACCTAAAAACCTCAGTACTCACCTGTAGCCTAGGAATCCTGTCCCCAAACTACAGGCCAGGGAAGCTGACCCAGAGATGGCCCAGGCCACGGAGCGTGACCAGAGCAGACAGAGCCTTGACTGCTGGGGTTCAAGTTCTTCAAAACCACTGCTGGGAGCTAATGAGATGTGAGATGGAGAACAGCAGGTTAGCAGACCTTGTCATTCCCAACCACAATGTGATGGGGGCTTGTCACCTTGGCTGGTCCATGGGCGACCAGGTATATATGGTCACACAATAACTGAGGTACTTCTGTAATGAAGATCCAGGGAGGACAATAACCTTTGAATCAGAGGGCTGAGCAAAGCAGATAGCCCTCCCCACGTGGATGGGCCTCATTCAGTCAGCTAAAGTCTAAGTAGAACAAGTGGCACAGAGGGAGCTCCTTGGGATAATGATCTTGGAACTGGACATTGGTCTTTGCCTGCAGAGCAGAGGTAGCAGTGGTAAATGAGGAATGGAGTTGGCTGATAGAGCTGAGTCATCTAAGCACTATGTACTTTCTCTACAAGTTCTTCAGTGATCGTCTCATTTCTGTGTTCTGGCTTCAAAGCCTATCTCTTTGCCCAGCATATACGGCTATGAATCGTTGGACAGCCTGCCAGCACTGCTGCCGCCTCTATCATCATGCCTAGCTGAGCGCTCATTTACACATAGACGTGACCTTTCCTTCTCCCCTAGTGTGTCCTGTAGACCAGGCAGAGCTGACCACTTGGTGACCACGGTCTATACAGCAGTGCCCACCCTCTGCCTAAAGCCTCTGTTGACTATCTGTCCACATAGCATGTGGCCACAGAGACCTGAAGTAATACTCTGACATTTCTACTGAGCCAGGTTCATCAGACCCTTCAATCCCAATGATCAGACCAGATGACGTCATTTCCTAGTACCCAGGTTCCAGTGGGACTCACCCCTGACTCTATGGGATGGCCTTCCCTATTATCTCCCCTCCTCTTCCAGCTCAGTCATCGTCTGCCATAGTTTGAAACCGAAGCTGATACTCTAATATGGAAGGATCTCGTCGTGCCTTTTAAAACGGATTGTACCAAGCTTGCAAACCAGACTCACCAGGACTGGACTGAAGCCAAATGTTATGATTTTAGATAGGCCTGGGTCCATACCCATGCTTGGATTTTAGAGGAGACCAAAATGGTTAGTGTCATTTGGACCAAGTACATTCTGCTTGTGCTGCCTCTCCAGACGGGCACAGACCACTGGTTTGTCAGCCGGAACAGGGGCTACTCAGTATGGTCATAGGGTGATGTCACCTTGTGAACTGGGAGGAGAGTAATGGCTCTTCTCTCTCGGAGCAAGATGTTTATCCCTGCAGGCCTCCAGTGGAAACAGTGAACCAACCACACCACTGCTGCTGGCTGCTATCCTCCAAGCTTGGTCAGTCCCAGGAAGAAGGTCTGATAGAGGATGCTGAAATTATGACAGGGTTAGGCCAGGTCAATGCCAATTCTTCTGCTGTGTCTGAAATACTAGTGCCTGTTGTAGCCAGCTCTGAGGACAAGCAAGGTCAGACAGGGTCAAACACAGGCCTCGGACGACTTGTGAAGGATGTCATTTTCTGCTTCTGGCCTAGTTCCCTTGTTTCTAATCTCTAGTTCATCTTCCCACCATGGGGCCAATGCTGGTGGCCTCTAGGCAGCTCCAGGCAGTCAGGTTATTAGGCTACAAAGCCCACTAGAGGAAGAAAGGTTGGAGGGGGAGGGCTAGAGTGGGGCCTGAGAGTGCCTTACCTAGCAACAGGTGCTGTGAGCTGTGGAGCAGAGTAAACCACTACCTGGAGCATGGAACTCAGGATCCAGCTATTCACTGGACTCAACCATGGCCAGGCCACAGCCACAGGCAGACATCAGTGAAATCCAAGTTTTAGCCTCTGTAGTAGTTTGAATGAAAATGGCCCCATAGGCCCATAGTAAATGTCACTATCAGGAGGTGTAGCCTTGTTGGAGTAGGTGTGGTGTTGTTAGAGGAAGTGCATCACTAGGGGTGGGCTTTGGGATCTGAGATGCTTAAGCCAGGCCTAGTGTGTCTCACTCTCTTCCTGCTGCCTGTGGATCCACATGTAGAACTCTCAGCTCCTTCTCTAGCACCATGTCTGTCTGCACACTGCCATGCTTCCTGCCATGACAATAATGGACTAAACTTCTGAATTGTAAGCCAACCCCAGTTAAATGTTTTCCTTTCTAAGAGTTGCCATGGTGATGGTGTCCCTTCGCAGCAATGGAAGCCCTGACTAAGATAGTATCTTATGCTATAGAATTAGCAACTATATGTCATAAAACTTACTGGTGAAGGCTGCCTTGAATCTGGTCCCCCACTGGGATGAGGGCCTGATGGGGAGAAAAAGCAAATGTAAGACTCTGAACTAGGCATAACTGTGGCACTACAGGAGACGCTTCTCTCTTGTCCCTATCAGGGTGACCCTGAGAGACCAGGCAGGGCTGAGATGAAGATTTGTGATGTCTCCATCCTGATATGGGCCTAGACCAGCCCTCAACCACCCAGAGCTACTCACCAGAAGCCACGGAGCCAGAGAAAATTGTGTAGCTAAAAAATTAAAACCATCAGAGGAAAGAGTGATGCATGTGGTCAGACATGGTTTGCAAAAGGTGATTAGTGAAGAACAGGATCTGGGGGAAGGAGTTTGTTCCCCATACAGCCATGCTTTCTTGCCACGGGATGACTGGCTACCACTCATAGTATTTTGGAAATGGTGGTTACAAGATTATTGTTTACAAGGGATGATGGTCCAAGAAAAAAAGGTGATTTTAAGTATATCTGGTGATATTTATTTTCAATGAACAAGACAAACAGAAAGCACTAGCCCCGGGACCAGTGTAGCTTCTATTTTTAGTTTGCCATACCCTGAGGTATCTCTGTCTTCACTCCTCTTAGAGGCCACTGTAGCAAAATCTGTAGATGACCTCTGGCTTCCTGTGAAACAAAGATATTGGCTGGTAGGGACATCTTACAATAGTGGTGGTGGTGGGGTCTCCTCAGGAGCCCAGGGTCACACAGTTGCAGTACCTTGCTGTACCTGAAGAGCAGTGACAGGAGCTGTACAGCTGGACAGGCCAGGAGAGTGCACAGCAGAGCTAGACTGAAGGATTCCAGAGTGATAGCTGTGGGACCCACATCCAGGGGGCGCTGCAATGGTTCAAATACATGGCAGTTATGTCTCTTGAGTCCAGTGCACAGAATTCCAAATGTGTTCAATGAGTATGACTCCTGTTTACCTAAAGCCCTTTCTCCCACAAGCCTTGTCTCCGCTATAGGGGTTGAGCAAGACAAAATATGTTTTTCCTCCTAGACACATCTTGTGAGCTAAACAAATGCTTGCCAAACACCTACAAGATCTGCGCTCAAGGATTAAGTCCTGACAGCAAGCCCTAAGGGAGGTGCCAAGAGGTTCAGTATGCCCTCAGCAGAGGGGTGGGATGACATCCTGGATCAGACCACAGAAGGCCCCCAGGGAAGCTGAGCTCCCCAGAGAGCATAGCAGGTCCCTACTTGTCACTTGATGACATGCTTTCACCATTGTTTGTTTATTGTTACAAGTTCTACCAACATATTGTATTTTAAAGTTCTGTGCATTTAAGTGTGGTCATATCTGCTGCCACATAAAGAATTTACCACACCTTGTTATCCTAGGACAGATGACAGAACTCAGTCTTGACACAGCTACTGTCATTGTATTATCTAGCTGTCTGGAGGACCATGTGAGCCCCAGGGCTGGCCTTATGAATGATCATGAATTTATCATATGAAAGAACCTTAGGCTGGAGAGATGGCTCAATAATTAAGAACATGTATTACTCTTGCAGAGGATCCTAGTTCATTTCCTAACATCCACATTGGGTAGCTTATGAATAATCTGTCATTCCAGCCACAAGTGGTCTGACCCCTCTTTTGGACTAACGTACCTACATTCATAAGTTCATACTCTCACCCTCCTTGAAACGCATGTACATATAATAAAAATAGATCTTCAAAAAAGATAAGTTTGTTTCCCTTTACCCTGAATGTCATGTGTGGAACCCAGGGTATACTTCCCACAGAGAAGCAGTCTGTTGAGGACTTGTAGACCCTCCCAGCTCTGATGTCAGCCATGGTACCTGCTGGAGTGTGTGATTCAGGATCCAGCTATTCATTGGATCCAACCATGGCCAGGCTACAGACACAGGAAGATGTCAGTGAAATCCAGGTTTTAGTATCTGTAGATATTTGAATGAAAATGGCCTCCAAGGCCCATAGTAAGTGTCACTATAAGGAGGTGTGGCCTTGTAGGTGTGGTTTTGTTGGAGGAAGTGCATCACTAGGGGTGGGCTTTGGAGTCTCAGATGCTCAAGCCAGGCCTAGCGTGTCTCACTCTCTTCCTGCTGCCTGTGGATCCACATGTAGAATTCTCAGCTACCTCTCCACTCAGCACACTGCTAGATTGTTTCCTCTAGCTTAAGCCCTTCTCCTGGAGCTCTGAGTTTTGCTTGTTAAAAGAACAAACCCTGTGCCTGAGATTAGGAAGATATTGCTGGAAAATTACTGCCTCCTACCTGTTCATGGCCTTGAACAGTGACCAGGGCAGTGAGGCACGAGTAGACACACAGCAGGCAGAAGGACACGGCAAGCCGCTGTGTGTGTAGGTAGCTGCTGGATGGGGGTTGACTGTACAGTGAGAGCCAGATGTGGAAATCCTCCAGGTACTCCGTGAACTTTGAATAGAAAAGCTGAAACAGAAACCACAGGTGTTTCCCCAGACAGAAACACATTTGAGCTGAGTGGAGTCCTGACTTTTAAAATGAGTCTATTATCATTTTTTGCCCATTTTTTTTTTTTTTTTTGTGAGACAGGGTTTCTCCGTGTAGCCCTGGCTGTCCTGGAACTCACTTTGTAGACCAGGCTGGTCTTGAACTCAGAAATCTGCCTGCTTCTGCCTCCCAAGTGCTGGGATTAAAGGCGTGCGCCACTACCACCTGGTCATTTCTTGCTTTTTATTTTTCAGCTGGAAGCTGGAACTTCCTGGCTACTGGGTTGGTGCAGGTAGATGCCTCTTGTGGTAACTTGTTCTGTCTCCTTCCTTGCCATCCACCACCTCTTCAGCAATATCTCACTGGATCACACATTTACCCCCTGCTGATGCTTCCCAAGCTTTAGTACCAATTAGCTCTCTGCTTCACTCATGCTAGCTCACAGAGACCTCCTGTCTTTGGTTCCCACCATTTCTTTCCTTTCTGCTCTCAAAGGACTTTCTAGATATCCCCACTCTCAACATTTCCCCCAGAAACAGTCAGATTTTATCTGGGCACCAGCTCTGGGTTCACCGAGACCTGGGACTGACCTACTTTCTACTCAGTAGTATTATAAGATCTACTGCTCATCAGGTCAAAATATCTTGTGGAATTTCACTGGATTTAAAAAATTTCCATGAAACTTAAATAATATTTGATGTTAAGCATTCTAGAAAAGAACTATTTGTGGGCAGAACTGGTATTACGAATATAATCAGGATAATCAACACACACCAACAAAACAGGTTTAATTGACTGAGGATATATCTTTTGCATATAAATTCCCAGGTGACCATTGATTCCATGTGTGTTCAGGGATGATGTAATCAGTCAAGTTAGGTTTCTCACAAAGTTTTCAAGCTCAATAGCTGGAGAAACAACCATGGAGATTGTTATCGAAGAGATGTTACAGTTAAGCTGAGCTTCTAGTTTATAGCGCTACATTTTACTATATTCCATGGCTATTTGGAAATTATTGTTTCAAATTAATGTCAATTTACATTTAGTCATGTTTTATGCAATATTAAATACTCCTCAATCCAGTGACAATGGAAAGAACAAGACCCAGTGCTTAGGAAATGTCAGGTAGACAAGATGGCTCAGAAGGTAAAAGTGCTTGCTGTCAAGCTTGATAACTTGAGTCCAATCCCCAGGACTCATGTGGTGGGAGGAGAGAACCAATTCATGTAAGTTGTTCTCTAACCTTTACATGTGGACTGTCACACACACACACACACACACACACACACACACACACACCAGCAACAACAACAAATGAATAAAAATGTTATGAAAATTTTAAAAAAACAAATGTTTCTTCAGAAACACAAGTCTCAAAGAAGTTAAGTGTCTCTTGTGATATTTTGCTGCAATGGAAATAAATGAAGGAAAACTGTGTCTGTGTCACAGGGTAGCCTCAGCAAATAACAGTGCACAGTGGCACTTTAAGTTATCTGAAACAAAATTCGGGGAGAAATTTATTCTAAAACATTGAACATAAAGTGTGTACTGGCTAGTTTTGTGTGTCAACTTGACACAGGCTGGAGTTATCACAGAGAAGTGAGCTTCAGTTGGGGAAATGCCTCCATGAGATCCAGCTGTGGGGCATTTTCTCAATTAGTGATCAAAGGGGTGGTGCCATCCCTGGGCTGGAAGTCTTGGGTTCTATAAGAGCAGGCTGAGCAAGCCAGGAGAAGCAAGCAAGCCAGCAAGGAACATCTCTCCATGGCCTCTGCATCAGCTCCTGCTTCCTGACCTGCTTGAGTTCCAGTCCTGATTTCCTCTGGTGATAAACAGCCATGTGGATGTAAGCTGAATAAACCCTTTCCTCCCCAACTTGCTTCTTGGTCATGATGTTTGTGCAGGAATAGAAACCCTGACTAAGACAAAGTGTGAATGTTTACAAATGGGCCAATGCCTATCAACAGGGAGTAAGTGGAAATATTCAGGAAACAAAAGTTCATACTTGGTCTGGGAGATCACAGACAATTTTGTCACCTATTGGGACTTATCTACTATCTGATATAGCCATGACATGTCTGTATTCTGTGACAGTGGAACTATTTATGGCACACAGGCTAACAAGTCTTTAATTTGGGACCTCTCCAATGCTACAGATCACCAGCAGCCAGAAGTTCTAGAAATTTATTATTGATGCAGATCAAAGAACTGCATTATGGTAAAGACAATACAGTGATCTCCTTCAAACTGAAATGTCCCCTCCTGGAGAAGGGCAGTGCTAAGACACAGGGAGCTCTCGAAACAAGAGTTTCACAAATATCCTCTCCAAGGTTAGGAAAACAGTAAACAATTGCTATGGAGAGGCTGGGGGCTGCCTGCAAGTAGGGCAGCACTCCAGGGATGCTGCATTAGTGGGTCACCACCCATGCTGGGGTCGGCTTTTTCTTGATGTAGTTTTTGTTGAGTCAACCACACCCTTGTAAGTAATCTACAAACCAATTGGCTAACCAAGACAGGCTTGGATGTAATTATTTCAGTTCCTATCTGGGTGAACAGACTCTTCAGAAGTTACATGACATGGGTATCTTGACAGTTAATTACTTTATGTTGGGAAAGTTCAAATCACAACTTTAGAAAGAAAAGCAAAGTGGGCACCAAAGAATACTGGCCATTCTGGTTTTATGTTACAGGTCACCCGCATGGAGCCTACCTTCCAGAAACTGAGACCATGGCTCAGGCAGAAGAATTCTCGTAATACACTGCCATTCCATTTGCTCACAGCCAGCCAACACTGAGCAGAGAAGAACCAGGCTTGTCCTGAGCATAGTTCCTTCACCATCACGTGGCTGATGAACCAGCATGGAGAAGGTCCACTACTGTCATGCCAGAGGCGGATCTTCTGGAGTGGACCCAGTTGGTTAGGCATGCTAGCGACACACAGAAATGTCTTATCAGCCATGTGTATTCAGTGCCTATAAAAACCTCAGCAACTCTGACATGGCCCTTAGGGACAGTGGGTTCCAATTAGCATTGTGACTAGCAGGGGCACACAGGCCTATAGGATCTACTCTAATACCTCCTTTATCATCAGTTTAATTACCGTGGTTTCAGTTATCAAGAACAAATGAAAAATTACATACAGAAAATTCTAGAAATAAACAATTCCTAAATTTTGAAGTTTCATTGCACTATGTTCATAGAAACATGCTCCAAAAAAACCCCATTATAAATGAATTACAATAAATGCAATTTTTTTGTGAGGTAAAATGACTTCAGTATTTTCATGTTTTCTAAGAGTCGGGTGTTTACACTACTACCTTGATAAATAAATCATCTCTCTTCCCATGACTCTCCTTCTTTGTGATGCCATGCACCATTGTTCTTCCAAATTTTGGGTGGTGGCACTAATCAACTTAATCAGGTTTTGTGACATTAAGAAAAAAACACGTATTCTAATAAACAAGCTTAGTAAGACTCCACTTTTTTTCCTGCCTTTATTCTCTACCCCCATGCTTAAGAACCATGCTAATCTATAGCAAAGTGTAGACATATTTCATACATTAGGCATGCTTGTTATTCCAGCCCCCAGATGGCAGAGGCAGGAGGATAGTTGCAAGTTCAAGGCCAGCCTGGTCTATATAGTGAATTTTAGACCTGCCATGGCTACATAGTGAGACCCTGCCTTAAGAAGACAAAAGCAAAACCAGAACCTTCTTGAAGCTGTAAGTATGTGAGCCAGTGATTATCAGCCTTCCTATTCTACTTCATCAGCAAGCTTTATCTTAGGGATGATGCTCGGAAAGCCAATGTTCTCAGTGCAGTGTCTTTGTGATATCCTAATCTGACCAGACCCTTTCCCCAAACATGTGATTGTGTTAGTCATCGATACCTCAGAACGAAGGTGTGCCTGGAATTCCTTCCAAACAAGGGCTTCTCTGGACAGCAGAGTTCTTTGATTTCTGAGCATCTATTTTCACCACATAGAACAATGAAAACCTTAAGACAGAAGCAGATACAAGAGCTAAAGATGTGTCCCAGAGGCTATAGGGTATTTCCTGGCCTCACTTCAGCTCAGTGGTGGTGGATCCCAGCACTGAGTCCAGCTGTGGGTCCTGCATGGCTTGCAGAGCCTTCACAGACCAAGGATGACATTCTTCATTGTAGAGTCTCCTTGACTAGCTAGTTATTCACAAGCTTTTTCTAGAAGAATAGGATCCCCTATGAGATTCCTCTGCAGGGTAGGAGAACTCCATGGAGGGCAGCATCTCATACCCTTGGCATGTTGGCAGGACACCGGGAGAAGCCTGCAGGACACCTGAGTGGGGGCAGAGCTGGTGGGTAGGGTAGTGATGCCCACAAGGAACACTCTAGGACAGCACACTGGATTGTGCTTATTACTCTCCCTGGTATCTGTCACACATGAATCTTCAGCTTTGGTGTGGTATAATTTTAACCTTTCATTAAAAAAGTATTCATCTCTTGTCATTGAAATCCTGTCTGAGTCCAAAATAATCTTCTCTGGGTAGTTACTGAATTTTTTTATAAAATTATCTTTCTGTTTTTAGACTTCTGGAATTAATTTTTTTGTACCTGTATTGAATGTCAAAGATTTAATATTGCTTTCTTTTGCAAGATCTATGATCACTCTGAAACATTTTGACATTCTCTCTGATCTATAACACCTAGACACACACCTGGGTAATTTCTAAGATATCAAGCTGTCCCATAAGCCTACTGGCCAACCCTATAAGACACTACACTGTGATGGTTCATGCCTGGATGTCTGGGGGAGTCAACTCTTTCAGATTGTTAGGTTTAATATTCTCCTGTGAACTAGTGTTCTCTTCCACATGAACTTTACAATCAATAATTCCTGTTCCACAAGACATTTTTTTCTGAAATTATAGCTTATTTCATTGGCTTTAATCTCTATGTCTTAGCTTTGTTATTGTGGTTGTTGTTGTTGGTGGTGGTGGTGGTGATGGTGGTGGTGGTGGTGGTTTGTGTGTGTGTATGTGTGCATGTGTGTATATGTATGTGTTTACAGTAAAAAGTGTATGGTGACATGCCTTTAACCCCAGCACTTGGGAAGAAGAGGCAGGAGTATCTCTAAGTTTGAGGCCAGCCTGGTCTACAGAGCAAGTTCCAGGCTAGCTGGGGTTATATAGTGAGATCTTGTATCAACAAACAGACAAATAGTTCAGCAAAACAAAATCAAAACCCCCTTTCCACCCTGCATATCCCCAACATGACTCAGGTGTGTTTCAAGGTCTTACAGACCAGGGAGCCTGTTCAGAAAAATGGCTGGGAGCAATCACAGTCCATGCAAAATAAAGTGAAACAAACTCCAATAAGACAAGTAACATGGATATAGGAATAGATTATCATCATTATCCTCAGTCCTAAAGATTTATTACAAGGGGAAATTAGTTTTGTTAGCCATTGCATAAAGATGTCTATTTATTTAGGTCTTTTATGAATATTGTGCAAATTCTTTCCCTGTTGCTCATATATGTGTTAGGTGAATTCACCTTCAGGTTCTCAATGTTCTGTGACTAGTAGGAGGATCTTGCTTCCACTTACGTGAAATGAAAGTCACTGACTCGTGTGTGGATGAGTGGTATGTTCACCTCACCCCAGTCATGA
This sequence comes from Montemys delectorum, assembly GCA_019843815.1. NCBI lineage: Eukaryota > Metazoa > Chordata > Mammalia > Rodentia > Muridae > Montemys > Montemys delectorum. The sequence continues at coordinate 40,382 of JADRCD010158611.1, forward strand.
TTCTAACAAGCTTGTCTAACTCATCGGGCCTAATTATTTCACATTGTTTTTGTAGAAACATAGCAAGAGCACATAGATCTATCTTCTGGCTTCTAGGCGAGGCCATACTCCCCTGCCCTTAGTCCTATGGTTTCCATAAAGCAGACATGGTTTGGGGAGGAAAATGGAGTATGTATCAAGCACACATGCAGACCTCCAGGCATATTTGTAGGGGCACATTGCTCACACATGGCCCTGAACCAGTTTGTTTCTGCCCCTGCAGACCTCTCTTCCATGGGCCACCTTGGCCTGGGTGCTTCCCTAGGCTGCTAGGCTGGTCTTTGTCTTCCATCCTCCTACCACTTCCTCTTCCTCCCATCATTCATCTACTTCTCTAGGGAAGCCCTTAGCCTCAAACTCCCAACCTAGCCCTGTTCCCACTTAGCCCAAAAGCTAGTCCAGGAATTTCTTACTCCCTTCTTGCTAGATCCTTCTCTGGGTGGACCATGCGTTTGGTGTTAACTCAGAGGAACACAGCATAGTTCTCAAGATCTCAGAGACCCATTCAGAAGAAAACCACCTCTGAAGCCGCTTTTTACAGGAAGGTAGAAAGGGGAATGAGAGTCCTGGGGGCAGGAGGTGAGGGTCCTGCCTTTTGCCCTTACAAATATGCAGGATGACAGCGGATCATCTCATTGTCGAGTTATACTATCAGACCCTCCACACCCTTAGACCTCACTAAAGGCTTTGCTAGGAGCTCATATTACCTTTGAGGTAAATCTGGCTGGTGACCGGAAGCCAGTGTCAATGACAACTGCATACAGCTGGTGGCCAGGCGGTGTCTCTTCTTCCAGAAAAATACAACCAGGGTTCTTTTTCTTATGGCAATCTACACATCTGCTTTTACTTACCAAAAGTCCATAAAGAACCAAGAAAAATACACTGAAAATACTGGGGAGCAAGTTGTGTGGGTGACTGTAAACAAAAGAAGAGAAATTAAGGCAATTCTTCATGGGGACTGGCATTCAGGAAGACATATTAGCACTTTAAAAACTCACAAGCTCTCGTTAGTCATCATGGACATACTTTCCAATCACCTCATACTGGTTGAGTGGAAGGAGACTCTGAAAGCACAGAGTTGCCTATGGCAAATGCCAGGCACTCCACAACCTACACTGAAGTCACAAGGGGCCTCTGATGATCCAGCTGGGATGGTAGAAAGCTGCACTCTGCCAGGTCCAGTGAAATAGACTGGGAAATTGAAAAGGAGTGCCAGGGGTAGGGTATATGGCTCAGGGGTAGAGTACTTGCCTAGCATATGTGAGGCTCTGGGTTTAATCCTGAGTATGAATGAAAAAAAAATGGAAAGAAAGAACAATGTTCCTATGTGAGGCACGCTTAGCAATACTGATGCACCTTTTAGTTCTCCTCCTGCTGTTTCCTAGCAGAGCAGGACAGAAGCTTGAGATGTTCCAGTGTGCCTCTTTTACATACTCATGTTCCCATGAGGTCGGCTGCTTGCTCTCCTCTTACAACTTACACTCACCTGGTCCCTGCTATTGATGCACCAAGTCTGCCTGGGAGAGCAAGCACCTAGCTGCCTCCTCTCTGCAGACCCACAGAGAGTCACCCATGTAAAGTCCCTCCAGCTGGAACCTTAGCATACGTGGGGGACATGGGCTTTATCTGTATTTGACAAATTGTGGGAGAACTATGCCATGTGGGAATGCTGTCTTCCTGATCCTCCGGCCTCATCACTCTGACGCCACCTAAGAACTGATCCCCAGAGTTCTTCTTTCTCCCTCTAGAGCAGAACCAGAACCAGTTCACACTTGCTCTCAAGCATACATCATGAACTTACAGCCTCTTGGTTGCGGCCCACTTTTTCTTTCCCTCCATTATGTCCTGGAGCCTCCCAGATGTGACCAGTGGTTTAGGTGACAGTTCGTGCTACTTTCTGTCTACAGTAGCCTCATGTTGCACGCCTTGTTTACTCACAAATAACACTGGTGTTGCAGAAACCAGGACCAACACTACTGTACTCCAATCCCTGAGATTTTGCTAGCTGGAAATCTTCCCTGGTGTAACATCTTTTCTTAGTAACTAATGATTTTCTTGTTACCTATGGTGGTTTGAAGGAAAATGGCTCCTATAGGTCATAAGAAGTGGCACTATTAGGAGGTGTGGCCTTGTTGGAGTAAGTGTGTCACTGGGGGTGGGCTTTGAGGCTTCAAATGCTCCAGCCAGGCCCAGTGTTGCTCTCTCTTTCTGCTACCTGCAGATCCAGATGTAGAACTCTCAGCCACCTCTCTAGCACCATGTCCACCATGATTCTTGCCATGACAATAATGGACCAGACTTCTGAACTGTAAGCCAGCCCCAATTAAATACTTTCTTTATAAGAGATTCATAGTCATGGTGTCCCTTTACAGAAACAGAAAGATACTACGTATCAGGTCCACCAACTAATCTACGAAGTACCATGCATAAGTGAAGTATAGTTTCATATTCTACTAATAGAAGTGCAAAAAAAACATTCAAAGTGGCCTTCCCTCAATGCACTCATTTTCCATACTCTAAATATAGCTGTTTGTTATGAAACAGTAGTTATGAGTACAAGGTAACTTTTAAACTTATCATTTAAAATAGAGTAGAGGATATTATTGAAAATGAGGCTAAGATAGTATGAGTAAATAAATGCAAACAAACCTAGGGTCATTCTTTATTGCTGTAGATATTAATTAAATTGGTAATAATTTAATTAATTGACCCAGTCTATACTGAAATATAGCCAAGCTTAAAAGAAAGAAAGATATTGGCTTTCTGGTGTTCATAAGACTCCTGCCAGTGGCTGCAAAGTATAAACAGTAATATAACATGTAAGACTAGCAGTCCTAATATCTGTGCTCCAGAAAGCAATCATGTTACATAAGTGTTAAGTGTAAACTCAGCAGAGCATGGGCGTCTCTTAAGTGCTCACCAGAACACATGGAATGAAGTTTTTCTTTAGAGAATGGAACTCACCTCTGAAACTCAGAAATGCTGCTCACTTCAAAAGTGGCATTCAGCTTTCTTCTTAGGACAGAGACAGGCGCAAGGTGATGGTAGCTAGAAGGGGAATGCACATGAGAGTAGTAATATAGGGAGGGTACAGATGTTTGGGATGGGACAGTGAGAAGCTGGAAAAAAAAGAAGCTCCAGTTGTTTCAACCTTATGATGTAGGCCAGATTGCTGTGTCTTCATTTATAACTGTCTGATGGACCACAGAGCCTCAAGCCTGGTACTGGGAGTCAGCTCCCAAGGGAACTATCCTGAAATGTCAGGCATGGGGTACACTGCCTCCTACAGGCAGGCTCACTGTAGCACATCCTTACATGAGAGTCAGGTTAGAGCCTCATGTAGACTGACTCTTGTTTAGGCACCTGTCCTGGTCTTACAGATATCCCATCATTGCTAAGCCTGTTTTGAGAACTACTATAAACACTATTTGTGATCCTGGCTCTTGGGGCAAAAGAGTACTATGTACTAGAGAACAAAGAATTATTTTCATGTATAATTTAATAACAAAGAATGCTGAAACACAGCAACATTATTAGTAACTTCCTATGGCACCAAGTTATTGTAAAGAGCTACTACAAAGCCATAGTAATAAAAATGATATGCTCTCTCTCTCTCTCTCTGTCTCTCTGTCTCTGTCTCTGTCTCTCTCTCTCTCACACACACAATTAAATTTGCAGGAGAATGACTGGAACTGGAAAATATTATATGCACGAGTTAAACAAGTCCTAGAAAGCAAATGTCTTATTCTTTTTCACATATGGATTCTAGCTTTAAATTTTTAGATTTCCATATTTAGTTGGAGTAAGTGTCAGGAGAAGCCAGGAAGCAAGAGAGGAACCATGAGAGTGGCAGCAAGAAAGGTCTTGGGAGAGAAAGTAAACACATGAAAACTGGGGAGGGCAGTAGGAGAGAAAAGGTTCAAATGGGGCGGGGAAAGTGTAGGAGGTAAGCAATAGCTTTCTGATTGGATTTGAGGTTTCCTTCATTGTGGGGAACATATGCCCGCTATTGTAAAGTTGATAAAATACCTTTGTCTGTGTAAATTACAGGCCCTAGAAAGGAATGTACTACTGATCTTTTGCTAAATAGAGTAGTCAAACTGTCTTCTAAATATGCATTTTTATAGACATAGATTAGTGCTGCTTTCCACCTTATTTTCACACAAAGCACATATTTTCAGTGAGTTAATACAGAAGCTCAGAACTCATCCAAATGCTGGGAAAGTGACTGTTGAGTGCTCAACTCTAAACAGGACATCTTTAGAACCTCCTTCAGGGTCCACGAAACATTGCCAAGACAGGTCATAAAGATGGGGAGCCAGATGATGCCTAGGAACCCTCTGAAATACCATCTTCTGGGCACGACATGGGCATTGCAATCATGGACTTACAGCAGCTGTGGCTACTGGCATAAAACTCCAAGGAGACAGTCTTCCACACACAACAGGACAGACGTGCATAGGAACTCATGGAGATGGTGGAAACACGCACAGGATCTATACAGGTTCAGGCCGGATATGGTCCCAGGGCTGAGAAGGGAAGTGGACACTGTCCTTCATTCCTAACCAAGATGCTATCTTCAATTGACAACTACTTGCAGAGGAAAAAAACCAGTTTTCTCCTATGGAATTTTACTGGGCATATAAACCACACTTAGGGGTAGGTCTTAAGCCCAGCAATAGATGGACAAAACAAAATGAACTCAATGATATTTTTAAATATTTTGTTGTCTTTGTTTGAGCATTTTTAAATCTACTAATCCTTTGTGTGTATATTATGTTTTCCAGTTTTGTGGAGTATTGGTGTGTGTGTATTTTGTGCTTTTTGCTGTTTGTTTATTTATTTATTTTTGTATGTTTGCCTTCTAAAGAGAAACAGAAAGATGAAAGGTTTGGAGGTTCTAGGAGAAGATGGGCGAGGGGAAATACTGATTAGAATACATAGTATAAAATTTTGATTAAACACACACACACACACACACACACACACACACACACAATTAGAAAGAAGAAGAGGAACCAGGAATGAGAGGCAAACAAGAGAGAGTGATATAGGATTAATATGATCAAATGCTTTTTAAATGAATAAAAATTATTCAACACAGGAAACATAACAAATGGTATAAATGTCACCAGCTTAGTACAACTTGAACAGGTTTGACCCCCTAACAGGCAAACACAACACACAACTCCTTGTGGCCTCTCTGTTCTTAACAGGGATAAGACCTTCTATACTAGTAATTAGTGAGTTTCTACACTATTGAGAAGGCAAGGGCAGCATAAATGAATGGACTAAAGCAAGCAATCATAAGATTATTAAGTCTATGTCTGGGTGATAAATAATATTTACTATAGTGTTATCATATCCCAAAATGACCAAGATGGCTGCCTGCCTATATCCATGCAGAGACTTCTCTTTCCAGGTGAAGTTAACTTTCAAACCATGCCCTCTGCATACAAGGGAATGGGATGACAGGGACTGGAACAATAGAGAATCCACCTGCCTGACTACAAAATGCAGTCACAGGATGCCAGGACATCTACGCAAAGTCATCTGGTGAGCTTATGTGCCATTCATCTGCTGACTCATTTCTCAGTGGGCACTGACTACCTGCAACATGCCAGGCATTACAGGTGGCTCAGGCCAGAGGCCCTGGAGACACGAGCACCTTTCCTTGGTGCAGACAGGTGGAGCAGGCACATTCTGCTAGGCTAGCATCTATCAGGATTGCTCAGCTTTCATGAGAGGATGTTGCTCATGGAAGACCCTAGTGATTGGCACAAATGCAGAAAAAAAGGGAGTCAGTTAAAATTCCCAGGCTTTTCCCCAGAAGTAGTGTACCCGTACCTGCAGTTGACTTTTTCGGGAGAAGTTCCTGGCTGTGGATAGGGGCCTTCAGATCGCCACTCTGTCTTATCCCAAAACACACACTGGATCCATTGGAAATGCACTGTATAGTTTACAGCCCCAGCAAGATATTTATTTGGAGGTTTCCTGTCGTAATCAGCATCTAATAGGGATAAATATCCCACGTTGGCTCCTAGAAAACAAAACTATCAATAATCATATGAACTTGGAAAGGGACATACTTCACCTGCAATGCACGTGGAAGGGCAGCTGGGCACAGAGACAAAGAAGGAAGGACTGAAAGGTTCATCATATTCTGGCCATTTCCTGCTTTGGAGAATTTCCTATGAATTAAACACACCCTGATTTTCACTTGTGAGAGACAGAATGCCTGGGAGAAAAATAATGTTTCCAGTGTCCCCATGTTCTAAGTCCTTCCTGACATCCCAAACCAAGGGATCATCCCATCTGGTGTGGATGGAGACAGTTCAGCTCCTCTGTAGCTCCCACTCAAGCCTCTCCTGCTTCTTTGCAGACCATTAGCCACTCTGTTAAACACTATGCTTCCAGAGACAAGACACAGATTTGGTTTAGCCAATCATCTCTTCATTAAGTCTGAAGTTTAAAAGTAAAAGCATGACATGCCCTACAGTGCGAAGAGGGAACCTGTAGAGCCTACTGCCTTCAGAAAGACAGGGCACCAAGTGAGAGATGAGGTTGCCATCCCACAGTCAAAAACTCTGACCCATAGTTATTTCTGTCCAAAGAACTGTAGGGAAAAAATGGAGAAGAATCTGAGGAAAAGGAGGTCCAGCGACAGGCCCAAAGTGGGATCCAGCTCAAGGGGAGGCCCCAAAGCTTGACACTATTACTGAGGCTATGGAGTGCTCACAAAAAGGGACCTATCATGACTGCCCTCCAAAAGACCCAACAAGCAGCTGAAAGAGTCAGATGCAGGTATTTGCACCCAACCAATGGGCAGAAGCAGCTGAGCCCTGTGGTTGAATTAGGGAAAAGCTGAAAGAAGCTGAGGAGAAGGGCGATCCTATAGGAGGACCAGCAGTCTCAATTAACCTGGACCCCTGAGATGTCTCAGTCACCGGACCACCACCCAGGCAGCCTACACCAGCTGATATGAGGCCCTTAACACACATACAGTAGAGGACTGCTGGGTCTGGGTTTAGTCAGAGATGATGCACCTAACCCTCAAGAGACTGGAGGCCCCAGGGAATGAAGAGGTCTGGTGGTGTGGGAGGTCGGGGTTCCGGGGTGGGGACATCCTTGTGGAGGTGTGTGTGTGTGTGTGTGTGTGTGTGTGTGAGGTTTGGGATGTGGAACAGTCAGAGGGTGGACCGGAAGGGGAATAAAATCTGGAGTGTAAAAAAAATAAATGAATAAAAATTAAAAAAAAAAAAGTAAAAGCACTTAACTTCCACTCATAACTTCCATTTATGAAGTTTTCTCCTAAGATTTTTAAATGAATGGTTAGGGGACAGGTAGATATTAGTTGTTGTAAAACTATGGAATCGATAGGGAGATGGCAAGTGGGTAGGAGTGCTTGCTGTGCAAGCGCCAGGACATGAGTTCAAATCCCCAGAAGCTACATAAAATGTTTGATGGGGTCACGAATTTGCTTGTAATCTAGTGCTGGGGGGAGTGGTGACAAGAGGATCAGTGGCATTTGCTGGCCACCAGTCTAGTTTCAGGTTCACAGTGAAACCTTGTTTCACAGGAATAAGGTGGAGAGGGATACAGCAGAGCACTAGACATCTTTCTCTTTCTTTTTGCGCGCGTGCACACACATACACACACACACACACACACACACACACACACAGCGATTTGCACACTTGCCCACATATGTGTGCATAAACCACATATAACATAAATTTACATCACACTTCTCACGATAAATAAATAAGTGAATAAATACATATATAAAAGAATAAAATTTAGAACATTCTTCATACAATATTCAATAATAAATAGCCAGAGATCTAAAATGTTAAAGTACTGACATTGTACCAGCACTAAATGATATGATAATTTCTCTCAAAACTCAGATATAAGAAATTCATTTCTAACAATGGTCTCAAATCTAAGAGACCATTGTTCCTTGTCAAAGAAACGTCTCTTTGCAACGGATGGAGACAATCACAGGAACCCACAACTGATCAAAATGCAGTGAAGAAGTGATTGTGGGGTGTGCAGTCCCAATTGGTGCATTTACAACACAGCATTTGCACCTCAGGCTCAGGGAACATCGCAGAAGAATGGCTGGGAAGACTTTAAGAGCCAGACGACCAGAAAATCTACTGTGTGGTTGTGTCTTTTAGAAATGACAGGGAACCACCAACCAAAGAGTACACATGGAGGGATCCATGGCTCCAGCTGCACATGTAGCAGAGGATGGCCTTGTTGGACATCAGTGGAGGGGAGGCCTTGGTCCTGTGAAGGCTTGATGCTCTAGCATAGAGGAATGCTAGGGAGGTGAAATGGGAGTGGGTGGTTGGGAGGGGGAACACCCTCATAGAAGATAGAGGGGATGAGATAGAGGGTTTATGGAGGGGAAACTGGGAAGGGGATAACATTTGAAATGTAAATAAATAAATAAATAAATAAATAAAGTAACCAATTCAAAAAAAGAAAAAGAAAGAAATGGCAGGGAAACATCACCCATAGTACTTCAGTAACACAGTTGCTTAACTTGACCCAAAGAAGTACAACACCAATAGAGCTGATACATTGAAATGAGACAATCTTACAGGACCCCATGCTAGATACAGAACTACAGGCAACCAATAAATAATGAGAGTGAGACAATTGGTCTTCCCCAAGGATAAGCCATCTAATTGGTTATCCAGTACCAAGCAATGGTTCAACCTTGAAGCACACACACACACACACACACACACACACACACACACAGAATTAAATGGACTGAGCAAGTTGGATTTATATACTGAGGCATTTGTATGGATGTGTCTGTAACAGTAAATAAGGCCGTAGTTTGAAGAGGAAGCAAGGGGAAGCATAGAATGGATTGAATAGAGAAAAATAAGGGGGGAAGCTATATAATTTTAATTAAAATAAGGCTAATACATTTTACTGTTAAAATGCTTGAATTTTATTGGTTTTACCATTTAAAATGTTTTAAGCTTGTATGGTGGTGCAGACTTGGATGTTGGTGCAAAAAAGAAAGAAAAATACCACCATGCACATGCAGGCCACAGCATGTCCTTAGCACATAACAAGAATGGAGAGCTCACAGGCTTAGCATCCACTGACCTTTCCGTGGAACAGCAGGTACATACATTTGTACAGTCTGCTCATCCCAGAAGTAGACCCGCTTCACAAGAAAATCAGAAGGCGTGGCTTTCTCAGAGAACCTAGGAGCAAACAGGATGTAGTGAGCTGCAGCTTTTCTTCCCTGTGTATACTTATGTTCCTTGTAATAAACATTCCTTGCCCTGAAAAGGGATAGCTGGAAATAGTCAGGGCTAAAAAGAACTGATGTGGATTATCCCCTGATGCACAGCCTCTTAATACCCCCCTAACACACAGACAATACTTTATCCCTTATATCTATAAGGAACAAACAAATAAAACCCCCAACCAAACAAAACCTACTTCAGGAAAAAGCAAGAATAACAACTATCTCTCTTTGTAGAATGAGAGCCAACACCTGGCTGTATGCCAAGGAACAGGACATGTGTCTATTTATCTGCCCCAGTGCATCACCATACTGTCCAGAAGTGTTGAGTTGGCAGGTATAGAGACTCAAAATAGTCAGATAAAGAAATTCCCCTTTTGCGTGTGACTTTGAAAATTTAGGTGGAAAAAAAAATCCAGATTCTTTTGGCAAACAGAAACTTTTAGACATCCAGTAGCTCAGCTCACTTGGCAGATAGAGTCAAGCCAGTGCATGGAGACTCAGCTAAGCGTGGAGCCTATCTGTGCATAACACACACAGAGGCACAACACACACCTTACTCCTGAGTCCCCTCCAGCCAGTCCAGGATCTCCCCTGGTCAAGCAGGTGCAGTGGAACAGCTAACATCTGCCCGAACACATGGAGATTCTGAGGACAGAAAGACCCAGAAGACACTGCTCCTCCCCACCTGTCAAGCCAGTCACTAAGGTGACTTCTAGCACTGTTTCAGCCTGAGAGTTCAAAGAATCTCCAACAGCCACAGAGTCTAGTCACTAAATGAGACTGATCTAATCTCACGTACTCAATGTAACTGAGAAAGAAGATTAATCTAGTAAGTCTCTTTGGGAATATAAATTTGAACACATTTACTCCAGGGGAAAGAGAAGAAAAGAAACAAGTGGTAGAGGGAATAGTAGAATAATTCTAGCTCAAGTCTGTGTTATCAGACTTCAAAATGAGGTCATCCATAGTATAACTGAAACTCAAGTGTTTCACATTCCAGTCAACAGGCAGGAACCCAGCTTCTAAAAAAGTATGATAGCTCTAAACATACATACACACACACACACACACACACACACACACACACACACACACACCTATGCGACTATATATATATATACATACACATATATATATATATATATATACATACACATACATATATAGACATATATAAAATCTCTTTAGACAATGACCCTTAGTATCTCTTAAAACTAATACACTCTTGGTCACAAATTTGCTTAAGGACTCCCCTCCTCTCCCATCCTGTAGGAATCTCACTTCCACTATAGCTGCCACCTTCACACACCTTACTAACAGCATGATGGGAAAGGCTCTTGGAACAGGCTTAGAAAATTCAATGTGTATCTGTAAAGATTCCTGGGAGTTTTCTGAAAGCCCGGTGAACCGGTGGACATTCACTTCATCCCGAAGCAACACAAACATGGCTGGATTTCTCTTGTGCTGTCATTAGAAAGGAAATAAGTCAGGCCAAGTTTGTTTTGGAAGAAGTAAGTGCATTACAAAGCAACCAGCTCAGCCTGAAGGAAGCAGAGGCAGTGGGTGGGTCAGCGTCTTTACCAGGTGGTCTTCTTCCCCAAATTCCATAGTCACAGGTGTCTCCAGTCGTCCTCTGAGAATAGGTCTTCTCCTCTTGCAGCTATAGAGCCTAGGGCTCATGACACCACCCACCTTGGGGACCATAAATAAATAAATAAATAAAGCCAACAGTTGACCCAAAAGAGAAAGGCAGGCATGGTGGTGCATACCTTTAATCCCAGTACTTCCTGGAAGGCAGAGATAGATGGATTTCTGAGTTAGAGGCCATCCTGATCTATATAGTGAATTCTAGGATAGCTGGGCTATGTAGAGACCCTGTCTTAACAACCAAACCAAACTAAACTGAACCAAACCAAACCAAATCCCCCCC
>JADRCD010158612.1:0-14971 GCA_019843815.1 Montemys delectorum
TTTTTTTTTTAATTGCAGGAGGTATCCTTCAGTATTCAATTGGCATGCAGTCATGAGATCTAGTCAGCGACCTCACTTAACTATGCACTGGTATACCTTTTTCCATTTATTCCTAAAGAATTTATCAAGAAGTGATATTACATTAAAATGAAAATGAAAAGAATCATGTGTATTATTGAAAAAATTTATGAATAACTGGTAAATTCATTTGAAATTTTACCAGGCGGAAATTATTACAAGCATGTTCCACGGTAAAGACTTCCAAGGCCTTTGTGTGCCTCAACATTATTTTCTGAGAAAAATATTTACCCCTGACCATTTAATCTCTCACCTTTCTAGCTGGAAAGGTAAGGCCATTAGTCAACCGGGCTCTTTTATTTTTTTATTTTCATTGAATTGCAGATAATTAATTGTGCTGTCCACACAATTGACTCCTGGAATAAGTGTATTCTCTCTAGGCAGTAGCATAGAAGATGCTTTAGCTTTGTGCCAAAGAAACCCCTGTTGTCCAAATATCATCAGAATTGTAATTGCAAGAAAGAATAGAGAAGACTGCCCTAAGGAAAAGCAGTTCATTCATTTCTCTAACTATCTGTAGTTTGATCACTGCTTTAGACTGTTAATAAACTATGCACTTACAGTTTGTTTTCTAAATTGTGGACTCCGGTACACTCTCACTTTGTGTTTAGGAAAATAACAACAGTGAGCATGATGAGTCACATATTCTCTCTAACATTGGCTTCCATCCATAACCTTATCCTAGCTTTCCATGACTACATCCCTTTAGTTTCAAGGCCAATAGAAGCTTCTAGTTGCTCATGTCCACAGCTTGTCCCCTCACTCTTTCATCTTTAACACTGACACTCGCTTGTACTCTTAACAATAACAGTTGGAGAAATGTCTCAGCTGTTGAGGACACTGGCGGATCCTGCAGAAGACATGGGTTCAATTCCTAGCACCCACATGGAAACTCAAGTTCTGTTGCAACACATCCAATATCTCTTTAACCTGTGTGGGCTCCTGTGTGCACATGATGCCCAAAACTCAAGCACATGTGCAGACATAAAATGAAATTAATTAATTAATTTTAAAAATAAATAAAATAAATGTTATTGTTGACATTTTTTCACTGTTCCTCTTGCTATTTTCATGACGAAGACTACGTTAAATTCACTTGGATATAGTGAAAAGCCTCTTGACAACACTTTACGCCCTCATCATCCTTTGTAGAAAGAGAATACTCCACAAGGAAATCAGATGGTCCCATTTAAATAGAAGTCAGATCTCATTACACTTCTCAGGTTCTCCAGCAGCTACTATCTCATTCAAGCAGATAACAGTGGAAGGCAATGTCCAACAGGGCCTAGCCCATCATTTGCTCCTTAACCATATCTGTCACTCTTATCATTGTGCTTGAACCAAACCAATATGCATGTTGTTCTGCAAATTCTCTTGAGCACTATACTCTACTTCTTGTCTGAAATCCTCCCCTCCAGATACTTTATGCCTATACTATAACCCCTCAAAAGAAGACTCACAGAATGCCTTATTTAAATTAAATAGCATCCTTCCTTGGCACTATATATTTTCTTCCCTGCTTTTCTTCTCACCCCATTTATAGTGTTCCACCACACTGTGCCTTCACTTAGACATTCTGCTTGTTGAGGACAGCCCTCTAGGTTTTGTGTTTTAAAAGAAAATGAAAATATAAAAAGAGAAAATTGATCTCATTGAAATTGGACAAGGCAAACCAGCAGAAGGAAAAGAGCCTCAAGAGAAGGCACAGGAATCAGAAGCCCCTGATTCTCATGTTGAAGAATCCCACAAAAATATTAAACTGATGGGTATATTACATACAGAGGAACTGGTGTGGATTCCTGCATGCCTTGTCCTTGTTGCTGCGGTCTCTGTGAGTTCTTATGGGCTTTGTTCAGTTTATCTATTGGGCCCTGTTCTCGTATCCTACGCCATCTCCCATGGCTTTTACATCCTTTCCATCTCCTTTCCATGGGGTTCCCTGAGTTGTTCTGAGGGAACAAATTTGATGGAGACATACCATTTAGAGATGTGCATTACAAGGTATTTCTCTATGCTTCGTTTTCTCTGTCCATTTCTGTTTCTCTGTATCTATTTCTCTACGTTTGTCTCTTTCCCTGTCTCTCTGACTCTGTCTGTCTTTCCCTGTCTCTCTTCTTCTGCTCCCTCTCCCTCTCCCCCTCCCCACTCTGTGTGTGTGTATGTGTGAGTGTGTATGTGTGCTCATGTGCATGTACATGTGTGTTGTGTGTGTCCATGTCTCTGTGTGTGTGTGTGTGTGTGTGTGTATGCGCACTTGTAATCTCTGCCTCAGAGTCTGTGTTTGTTCCCATCTGCTGCATGTGGAACAGCACCGTAATTTTATTCAAGCTCTCTACTGGCTGTGATTTCAATTTGTTTTGCTGACTGCAACATCTTCATTGTCTAGAATCATGTACTACAAAAAAAAAATTCAAATACCATGAAGGAGAAGAGCAGCAACTTTGGAAACTACTCTAAATTGCCACATACACTTGGCTGGACATTGTTCTTTACATAAATATTTCTATCTAGTATCCCTTATGAGATTGTGATTGGATCCTGTATGGGAAGAACCTGAGGCTCTTCAGAGGGAAAAATAAGATGTGATATAGAGATAAATGCAGAACTGGATACCAAACTCAGCCTTTACCCGCTCTACTACACACTGTCCCTTCTCTGGACACTCCTAAGACAACCAATGTTCTTCATTATAACATATATACATATATATTCATGTTCATTATTTGGGGTAATTTATCTTCTATATAGACTCATGAAACAAAATTTACTCGTTTTAATCCACATTTCTCTCATTCACTATATAATTTCAATATTATTAGGTATCAAAATAGTTGTATTTCCTTTTCGGTTTTTCACTAACAAGTTCAGAGAAAGTTTTCTTGTTGCTGTTGTTATTTGTTTCTTCTTCCCAGTTCACTTGCAGCAGACAGTGTTGAGTCCCAGTCTGAACCTTGGATTTATTCTACTTTCCATGTGCTCTTGTCTCTGCACACCCTCGATTTTTTTTCCTCATTTTTATTTAGGTTATACAGCGTTTGCATGTCTTCAGATTACCTTTAGAGTAGGATGGTAATGTAGATGAACAGATATATTAATTAAATAGATAGCTATATTCTAGCAGCTAATTATTTCATATTGCAATAAAACCACCTTTTTCAAAAGGTCTTCTTTAATATTATGCTCTCACTTTCCTGTGAATGAGAGAAGCTGGCACACAGGCGTGCCACACCTTGGGTGTGTCCCACATAAAGGAAGAATGCTTCCCCTTCCCTGGATCCTATCATTTTCACATGGATATTTGTGAGATGAAGTTATTTTGTAATATGACAATGACATTCTCACATCCTACAGACTATCCAGGAACAAAACTGAAGCAATTTGTTTTATGAGCGCTCAAAGGTATATGTCTTGGTCCCTTTTTATGTTATTTTGTTTGATTTTTGTTTTGTTTTGTTTTGACAAAACTCATTTTTCTGACCTCTTTCAGTAGTATGTAAGGTATCATCAAATGTGCTGACTTTGCTTAGATTACCACATTCAACAAGGACTTTGGTCGACTTTCATACCTTTCTGTATTTGTCATTCTTAGTTTTGTGGGGGTGGGGAACATTCCATGACATTCCCTTTTGTCTCTCAACCTTGATGTTCCTCTTCCCTCCATGTTGGTGGGTGGCAGACTCCTTTTCACAGGCTCAGAATAGGCATAGAACAAGGCAGAGAAGCGAAAGGCTATCAGGTATTTTTTTTTCATGTTGTAGTGATCCACGAGTTTAAGTGTATTAGAATATTTTCATGGAACTAGGAAAAAGAAGGAAGGAATATATTTGATAGCAATGGTCATGTTGTGATGCCAGTAGGGATGAGAGAAAGCAGATGGCTGGAGAAGAGTAATAGGATGAAAGGAAAGGTTTCTGTCTCTGCAGGACTGACAGACAGCAGAACTGGGGAGAGTCAATGTTCAATGTTTAGGCAAGCCTGATCACTCTGACCAATCAGAAAATCCCAGACACCCTAGGTCTACTCAAGAGCAACAGACAGTTGTTACCCTGGTAATGAAGCCAGGGACCTTCAGCCCCTATTAGATGATGTCCTAAAAGAATGGCTACCAAGGTGGACAGCAATGGAGGGATAATATTCCTGAAATAACTGGGGTGGTCTTTTGACACACACCAAATAAATTAATCAAACATTAAATGCTAACCTGTCAAGAAAGCATACAAATAATCAGCAATACATGGGATATTAATATTTAAGAGTTTAGAAAGATACTATATTGAAGATGTAGTTTCTAAACACATTTCAGGTAATCTTGTTATTAGACTATTCTGAAAGCAGAATTTTACTTGCCTTATCAAATTTCTCATTTCCACAGGATTCATACATATTAATACAGTTGTAAGGAAAAATTAATAGCCTAATATAAATTAGCTTTAAGAACATAAGCGTAAATAGTAGACATCATTTTGATAATTTTGAGTTTTGAAACATGATCATAAGGCATCATTTTCTCCAATTGCTTCCTTTTTGTTTATTAGTTTTGCAGACAGCTATAACATGTGGGAAATGACTAACAATAATCACAATCATCTTTTGAGTTAATTTTAATCCCTTATCAACTTTCCACATTTAGATAAACATTGATTCTTGTATTGATAAACAAATCACTCTTGCAAATTATTATACCCTTTTCTAGTACTTTGCCACTCCAGTGTGTTTCTGGGAGGTTGCATGCTATGTCAGGTATCTGGACCACTTCTATAAAGCAGAGGATTAAATTCCCAGGAAGCCAAAAAATAAAATAAAATTAGCTTTTCATAAAATTATTTCCTAACCATTTCTGAGGGACAGTATGTCTTTGCTATCATTGCTGTTCTTAGGGTTTAGGACAGAAAGATGTTAGTACTTTAGGACCGAAAGATGTCAGAACTTTAGCATCCTCAAGCTCATACGCAATGCAGTTGATTTCCTGTGAAAATTTAGATCTGTTGTCTACTGAAGCATTTCCAAGACAGCCTGGGGAGATATGTAGTTTCCAAAAACTGCTAGAAAAAAATGATATTTCAGAGTTAATAAAATCATTTTAAGATTAAGTACTTGTTTGCTAAATGGCTAACAAAATTATTTTTATGTAATGGCTATATGATTACACCTAAACCAACTAGAAATTGTAGGTGTTAATTCTCATGATTATTTATAAACTCTTGAGAAACTGTTGCAGTACAAGATGAAGTTGTTTGCGACTTCAATTTTGTGTGCCTTTTTCTAAATACTAACAATTTCTATCAACAAAAGAGAAGTGAAAATTCACACTAATAAAGAGAAGCTAATTGGTCAGGATAAATCAACTGCATAATATTTCTGGTTAAAATTCTGAGTAGCTCAGCACCTAAAAAAAAATTGGCTAATGAAGAACTACTATATTTTCCTATCAAGTATGCCTACTATATGTTTCACTTGGACTCCAGATTCAGAATCCTATGAATCTTTAAAAAGGTAATGTTCCCGCTTGCTTTATATTGGTGTAATAAACACCATGATCAAAAGCAACTTGCGAGCAAACAGGTTTATTTGGCAGATACTTTCATTTCACAGTCTATCATTTAGGAAAGTCAGGACAGAAAGTCATGCAGGAACAGAGGCAGGAACCAGGAGCTAGGATGTGAAGCAGAGACTATGGAGGGATACTGTTTAGTTGGCACCCATGGCTTGATCGCCATGAATTGTTGGCCCGCTTTCTCATACAACCTAGCACCACCTGCCCAGCGATAACTCTCCCCACAATGAGTTGAGCCTTGCCACATTAATCACCAAACAAGAAGATGCTCCACAGAGAGACTCACAGGCCAATCTGAGGATAGCAATTATTCTATGGACAGTTTCTTCTGCCCATACATATCTAGGTATATGTCAGGTTAAGAAAAAACAACCAAACAGACAAAAATATCCTTGCCGTATTGAAGAGACTGAAGGACCAATGACTAGTTCACTCCTCCCAACATGATGAAGCCAGTGGTTGGGTGGCCTGAAAATATTAACACGCCTCTCAAATTTCAGCAAAATCTTTATTTAAGCCTTTTCAATAAAAACAAAATTCAGATATATTTTGTGAACAATATAGGTCAAAGTGTAATTGGGAAAGCTAGGAAGCCACAACCTGGTCTAAGTCAGCCTCCTGCGTCAAGGTTAACAGGCAACGCCTTGGCCAGAAGGAGAAGTTATCTGGAAAGTAGACTGAAAAGAGGGTGGCTTGTTTCTAAGGACTGCATTGCCAATAGAAAATAATTAGGATTAACATGACACAGAAGTGCCGGCACAAAAACTGTGGCGATGTTTGGCTTCAGTTCCCTAGATTTACCTAATTTTTAGCCAACCGTTTTCTGTTTTAGGAAATTTTTGAAAATGGCATAAGGAGTTGGATTGTGTTGGTTGCTGACATTGGGTTTTATGATTTTGACACTACAAATGACCCTTAATTATTTACTAACAATTGCTAGCTATTAACAAATAGAGATATGCTATGTAGGGAACAAGAATGCCTTGCCATTATTTGCATTGAACAGTTCTCCTTTACCTTCTTACTGTGTGAACTACATTTATATAAAACCTCCATTTAAAGCTCAATAAAAATTGCTGAGTGTGATCAGTGGATATAACTAACCCACGGGTATTCTTTCCATATCCAAACACAGTGCTCCTTTTCCCCTTAGAGGTAACTACATAAACTTGACTAATTTCCCAGCAAAAGTGTACTTTATTGTATTTATAAAACAAAACTAAACAAAAAACAACAAACAAAAAACCAGAAGTTTAGTTTTGAATTTTGATTAAGTGGACTCATATTTTTTTCTTTTGTTCTTTTCAACTTTGCTCAAAAGTATGATTGAAGATAATAATTGTAACTGTCCCCTTAATGTTATTCCACTCTGTGACATCACAATTGCTTTCATATTCCCCTGTTCAGAACATTTACATTGAATTCAGCTTACAGATATCTGACACATTTGAATGAATGTTTTTTCTATGCATTCTAAAGGACAAGCATGAATTTCATAGAAGCTATAATTGCTGCAGGAGAACATGGGAAAGCAGGGTTTAGGGTATGCATGCTGTAGATATAATTAGATTGACATATCAGGCTCAGTCTTTCAAATTTATATACTAAACATTCTTGTGTACTTTGAACATGGCCTTTTGACCACCTGTACATTGGGAGGTTTAATTAGACTACTATTTTCATTTACTGACTCATCTGTCCATCAGTAATATGTAAACTACCTATATCTAAAGTATTGTGTTAGGCACCAGGACATATGATGGTTATCTAAGGTGATACAACAGTCCCTGAAGATTAATAAACATCTGTCCCAAGGTTTCAAATTTTCATAGAATATGATTATTATTCTTTCTTTCAGAAGAATCTTAAAGTAGAAGCAAATAATGGAATGCATTTTCCTGGTGATGATGAGAGATCATGTTAAAAAGCAGGTTGCAAATTTCTTCTCTTTTATTGGCTTAAGTGGTTCAATAACTGTCCATAATGCTTTCTCAAGTAACAGAAAAACTACTGCACTGCTGTTCTGAATGTTGCATGTTATAGGTATTTAGGTTGTGAAGTGCTGACTGAATAAAGTAAAGGTGTCTCAAAGAGGGAAATAATTGTGTGCTAAGCTTGATGTCAGAATAGCATTTAATCAGTCTAGATTTAAATAGAAATTCTGATTTCATTTAAATTCAATAGATACTCCTTTCTGAGTGTCTGTGCTTTGCACACCCATCTACTGTGCTCATAATTACAAAATTAATGCATATAAATCATGTTCAAAGGCCCTGAATCAGTAGATCTTCAATACTCAGTCACAAATATACATGGGTGTGCATAAGGCAGAATAAAAGGGAAGTAAGAAACAACTTGAGAAAAATTTAGCACTGAATAGCAAAGAAACAGTCTGTGCAGTACAGCAATTCTCTTATTCCCATACTAATTTGCCAGAAATGTTAATTCAGATAACCCAAGTCTAGCCATGTTCTGCACAGCATACAACTCAAGAATTACATATCATCTGGAGATGGATGAAAAGGTGATTCCCCCCACCCCAAGCATAGCACCACAGTGTTCTTAATCCATTAAATCTCATATTATTTATGAGATAAATGCTTCTTTTAAATAGATGTTTTCTCCCTTTGGTGGTATGTGGGTTCCCCCATTTTAAAATATTCCACAGAGGATAATCTCTTGATTGTTTTTACAACTTGTCCCTGCATTACATTTAGAAAACAAGATGAAAACATGAGTCTCCCACAAAATAACAACCTCCTCCAGAAGTTTTTCTCATCAAAATGAAAGTGTTAAACAGCAAATACCAAAGGAATGCTCAAAGTCCACACTGGAGATTTGTGTTGAACACAAGACACAAATGGCAGGGCTCTGTCTGCTGTGGGCAAACAAAGGTTACAGGCTTTTCCAGGCACCAATCCACCAGAGAGGGACCTTATCAACAACCAGCATGGTATCTGGTCACAATACAAATTATTTTCAGCTTGGTGTTAGGTAATAGTGTAGATTTACCGTGGTGGGGAAAGCTGATAAACCACTGACAAGATGTAGCTTGTAGAAGTAAACAAATGGACCAGAAGGAGCTGCTGGGAGAGAAGCAGAGGCATATGTATGTGCATTTGGTTAAAATGCAATGTCTCCTTCCAAAGGATGGGGGAAGAGCTCCCCTTTTCCCCCTGTGTTCACCTCCAGGCACAGAATTTAAACAGGGTTCTTTCGAATTTCACTGTCTGTCTGCTGCTAGAAATCAGGTATAGTCTATGTAAGCCTACTATTAAGGCTGCAACTTTACAATTCCTCACAACAACCCCTGTGGCTATGAGCAAATGGCTGCTACAGAAGAGTACCCTGTCAGCTAAAGAAAAGTGAGAGAGGATAAGATTGCCCTAGGTCTTACAGACTCGGCTCTATCTCAGTACGGTATGCACATGAATTTTGATTCATCATTTTGGAAACCTCTACACACACACACACACACACACACACACACACACACACATACACACACACACACACACACACACACACACACACACACACACTCACATTACTTACAGAGTGTCAAGTTAGAGAAAAGCTCTTCCTTGGATTATATAACTTTAATTATGTCTTCCTTCTGGCATTTTAGCAGGTGGCATTTCAGTGATCAGTGAAGCCCCAGCATCTGTGCATGCCAGTGTGTTATGTGAGTTGCCAGCCCACTGATCTAGAATTACATTATTGTCACCGTCATTTATAGGTGCTATAAAAACGAGGTCTTCTAGCGTCTTTCCTCATTTGTAGCAAAGAGTTATCCTTGAATCCCTTCTACTGAATTCTAAGGAAAACTCTCTCCTCCGAAATTTCTTTCTCATCACCTTTTTGGTTCTTTCAAAAATTTCACTGATAGCACCTTTGGTCCTCAGACAGACAGGACCAGGCTGTCAAAGACAACAACCGAACATTCTAGGTATTTGATGTATCGTAGTTGAATGATTAAAGATGCCAAATATATTTCCAGAAGACAGCATTTGGACGTTTTAGGGCAATTGCATCCTATGTAATTATACTATATGGACACTTCTGGCTTTGATGCAAGACTCAACACCTGTTGTAATGTCTACTATCTCATCTTATCTGCATAGAACCCTGGGGGCCAGGCATTTAAGGAATGCATTGAGTATGTGCTGAGTATATCCTATATGCCAGGCACTCTCAGGGCACTAGGAGAGAAAAACTTAGAGAAACTTTTCCCACTTTATAGGAAGGGAGTTTGTTCTGCATAAAGGTTTCCATAGCTGATGTACAAATGAAGAGAATGAGGTTGGCCTCTCATAAGCACTCATGGAGATAAGACATATATTCATTAATCAAACCTTGTAACCCTTGAGTCTGATTTCTTGCCCCCTTAATAAGCTTCTTTTGTTGAATATCAGCAAGGAACAATAGCAACAAACTTTGAAGAGATAAATTATTTGGAAATATTATCTTTTTTTTTTACATTATTTCACATGCATTTGGCAAACTCTGTATAAAAAGTATTTCAAATTATCAGGAGGAGTAAGAGTTTATTGTATGTGCATGATTGTAATATTGGTCATAGGAGACTGAGAGCAGAAAGATTTTTTTCTCACCAAGTCCTCTTTAAGTAGTTTCAACAGTATATTTCCACTTTTCTTTTAAGAAAAAGTGTTCTTTTTAAGAACGGCAGTGGTGGCGCACGCCTTTAATCCCAGCACTTGGGAGGCAGAGGCAGGTGGATTTCTGAGTTCGAGGCCAGCCTGGTCTACAGAGTGAGTTCCAGGACAGCCAGGGCTATGCAGAAAAACCATGTCTCGAAAAAAAAAAAAAAAAAAAAAAAAAAAAAAAAAAAAAAAAAAAAAAAAAAAAAAAAAACCACCTCCTGGCATTTCACAGATCAGACAAAATTAATATACTCATAAATCCTACTGTTATTTTCTCTCTTCTACCAGCTTAGGTCTAACTTTGCCTGAATGCACCATAAACATGGTCGAGTCATCAACGTTCCTATTTTTGGTCCTGTTTTCTCTATCCATTTCCTGTAGGATAGACTTCCAATGCCCTAGACTGGAGTGAGGGAAAAACAAAAGATCCCTCTGTAAGATCTCTTAATCCTCAAAGGTGATTTGCTCTATAACCCATGCTTGGAATTCGCTTCAGGTTGGCTCAAGCCCACCTCTGTTCTGTGGAGCCCATACAAGACTAAGGATCATAGGAAAATGTAGGATCGCCTATCTTACCTCTGGACTGAACGGGAGAACCTCTCAGAGCAAGTCTTAGTTCCATGTTAACATAACCCTGCCCACCTTCCAGCCCCTAAGCTTTGTAGTTTTATGGGCATGCCTCAGGTATTCATCATTTTTTCTCCACGCCTCAGGAGACTTAAAATCTATCGAATTACTTCACTCAGGAAATATAGCAAAGAGGCAAACTCTGTATCCAAAAGTGAACCATATCTTAGAACCCCAAACAGGCTTCTGATAAACCCACACCTTTTCTTTCATGTTTTGTGAGCCTCTAAATAAAGAGGACAAATGCTTCCCTCTACTCACCTCATCTAAGGAAGAGCCAGGGACGGTTGGCTTAACCTGTTGATGTCTCACAGTGTTAGAGGCTGAAAAGGCCAAGGTTCAATTCCTCAAGAAAGGCTTTCTTTCTGTTGAGTAGACTGCTCCCTTATCGCAAGGATAGGGGGCACGCACACTTTGGGGTCCCCCTTCCTATAGGGTCTCTAAGTCCAACATGAACACACTGATCTCATAAACTAAACTTAGCTTACCCAAACCCATCTCCACATATTATGACACCAAAGACTACAAATTTTCCACCTGAATTTGAGTAGTAAAATTCTGTCATAGGTAGAGGTAGACAAGTTTTACTTTAGTTTCAGTTCTGAGGAATGATCTGGGCAGTTTGAGAACACTCGTTTACAGAAAGTTACTTTGGTTTCAGCTGTATGAATTAGTTGAAATGCAGAAAAAATATCATTGGAAAATACATTTAAACATATGAGATCTTTAATCTTCGACCTCTCTCTTTTATTTGTGAATATTCCTCTCATTTTTTGCAAAGTTATTATTTTCTGATTTTCATTAAGTCTCTGAAGACAGTCTTTACAGATGAGCAGCGACTAAAGTTTAGATGAGCCTAATACTTTATTAAGTACTTTTGATATGTTAATTAGTTATATTTGTTTTGTTTCCTATTTTCCTCATGTATATGGAAACCAAGGGAGGCTTAGACTCAACCACTTATTCAACGATAAATTTGGGGATGAACATTTTCCCTGTGCAGTGGTGGCCAATACACACCTATTCTTGCTGAACACTTGCAATATACGTAGTGCATCTAAAGATCAAACATTTTAATTTTACTTATAAGCTTAGAGTTCAGTTAAAATGACTACAGTCTTTAATGATATTTTAGCTAGCTCAGCATGGCTACGTTAGTATCTTGATTTTTAATTATCTTTTTTACACAGAATAAAGAATAATATCCTACCTATAATATTTTTGTTACACAACTCAGTAAGTAGTGGACATATATAATTTCATTATTTACACTAGGAAGTAACATCACTTAAACATGACTAGTTTCTGATATTAGACGAAGCTACCTATTGTTATAAGTGACACATATATGCATCGTTTGTTCATGATAAAAGAAATTTTATGTTAATGATTATTCATGATCGGCGACAGACTGAGTCTATGTGCATCTGACAAAGTCAATGCAGATCTAATGGTTCCTATGGGTTTTGAAGACAGTCATCATGGATAATCTGCATAATTATTTACATGTTGAATGTGGGGTTGTTCAAATGTTGTTCTTGTTCTTTGAGATTTAGATTTAGAAGCATGCCAGAGATGGAAAAAAATTCCATAGGAAAGACCACAAAGGGTTAACATTTCTAAAAGCTCAGTGATGAACTTGATTATTTCTAGGGCTTATTGGGATCCCTCTAGATTCCTTTTAGTTGACCTAGTAAACAGCATATTTCTTCCTGCTTTTTGTTTTGTAACTACCTTTCCCAAAACTCCTAGCTGCTCTGCTGTTGTCCATTATTCACCAATTTAAATGAAATGCTATTGATTTAGGTACATTATGGGCACACTCAGGATTTTGCTCTTCACTACCCTACAATTTGAGTCTTTGTGCAGACAGACTGCTCCTGTCTATGGACAATGTCACATGTGAGTTTTGAATCCTTCCTAATCAGTAAAATATCCAGTACTTGAGACTGCTACAATAATCTTCAGTTCCTACTAGAGTATGCTTTTGGACTGGTGCTCTAAGCAATGGAAGGAAGCCAGATAACATTTTGCTGGGCCTAATCTCCTAAGAGGTATCCCATCAAGTTGATATTTAATTGCCTTTTAAATTTTCAGAACAAATTCCAAAGGGAAAAAATATGTTTTGCTTAAAACCAGCCATTCTCATTATAGTAGTGGCTTTAGTCCAGTCTGATAACTTTATATAATGAACTACTTTTAAACCCCACTGGGAAATGACATTATCAGACACATTGGTTGTTACACAATCAAGCCCAGAGGAATGTTCTTGAACAATGGTGGTGAATAAAGATATCAACCACTGAAAATAGCAAACACAATTATCTTGCTGTATTTCAGAGTTGAAGAGGCTCTCTGATACATCTTAGTACGTTAAAGCACATCAACTCAAGTATAAATGATGAGATGAGTATAGTAATTCTATCACGATTCTTCCTTAGTAAACATTCCATTGCTTTACCTCAGGTCAGCCTTTGCTATTTTTCTGAATTCACAGCCATTTGTTGCTGTCATTATGTGTGGCAATTAAGCAACACCATCCGTATTTGCCTTACATACTTTCTCTATTTACAGGCAGAGGAGCTGTTTCCAATATGTTCACTGTGCATCTACTGTTATGATGGACACATAAAAGCAATCTAAAAAATTGATACTTATCAGTTTATTAGTAAAATGTATAAACCCAAGCATTCTTGTAGAAGAAATTTAAAGGCATTTGATATATTTATGGAATGTAATTAAATATTAATACTCACTTACTAATATGATGTAATGTGCACTTTAAATAACACTGAAGACATCTTAGTTCAGAAAACATAATTTTTTATTTATGCTTTAGTTACTTTTTTTTGGTCTTGTGACAATTAATACCAGCCATTATCATTTTGAGGTGAACTCCTGACTAAACCACAGCCACTCATCTAATATTTTCCTTTTTCCTAGTAGGGCAAAATAAACATTGAATCATTCCTACGATGTGTTATGAATGGAGACAACTAACCCTCCCAAGACTGATACAATATCTGGGATGTGACAACTGCTTAACAAGCACAAGCACCACACAGTGTACCTCAAGCACAATAAGAAGCGCTCTAGACAGCCTCCCATAGCTCTTTATGTATATGGTTGGAAAAGAAAAAAGAAAAAGAATGTAGGGATGCAGGAAACAGCTTTATCTATGGCCTTGCATATAAGCAACAATGCCATTTGCCAAAGAATGTTGAACACCCATTATGAATTACACATGGAATTCTACAGTTGGCTTTGGAGTGATTGAAATCCATGTTTGTTCCTCAATAACACCTGAGACAGGTAGAGTTGGTTTTCTATGATACCAAGACTACTGGATTCTCTTTTAGTAGCATGCATTCAACTACCATAGGAAAATGAAGCTTACCATTTTCACAATCCTTTCCCCAAACTCCAGCCTCAATCTCTGCCTCTGATTTCTCTATGGTTGGGAATATAATTAGTCATTGAATTGTGCCATCTTCACTATTAACTTTTTGCTTTTATATGCACACTGAATATGAGAATGTGAAATAACTTACAAGATAGAAGGTTAATTCATTGATTTCTGCAGATGTGAGCATTTCAAAAATGCTAGGAAAGGTCAGAAACTGTGGGCTGTGTATCAACTTGGGAATCAATGGTTTGATGAAAACAATAAATATAAGTGATTCTAAAGTTGCTTTCAATCAGAAGGGCATAAAGTGGTTATAAGTTAAAGGTCCAAGATGGAAATAGGTAATAGGCCAACTGTAAGTGACTATTAAACCATGACCAAGGTTTACCACTTTAAAAAGCTATGAAACTTTTAGGCTGCAGAAAAAAATAGAACTCTGAGTCCCAGTAAATAGTTCTTAACCCAAAGAGTCTCTATTGCAATACATCAAGGTGATGATGGTGGTTTAAAATTCATACTGTACAATTACTAGATGAAATGTGCTCACAGCTGATTATAGTACTAGAAACACTATCACATTAATAAAATGTATGTCCGACAACTTAGTGTTTGTTAGAGAAGTTATTATCTCCAACGACTATG
>JADRCD010158613.1:12460-23008 GCA_019843815.1 Montemys delectorum
ATATATATATATATATTCCAAGTGTGACCCAATATTTATGTGTTGATTAATGTTCACTTTTTAATTTGACTAGATTTAAAAAATCACCCTGGATACCACCTCTAGGTATGCCTATGAATGCAGTTGCAGAAAAGTTTAACTGAGGGAAAAAAGACCCATACTAACTGTGGGCAGACCCAGCTCTCAGCAAGGGTCTCGAATTAAATACAGAAGAGAAAATTGCTACTTGTCTCTTCCTGGTTGTAACGGCTTCCCTGGCTGCCATATGGTCCCACGACTGTGCTTTTCCCACGAGGACAAACTGTACCCTCGAATATGAGCCAAATTAAACCCTAGCTTCTTTAGGTTGCTGCTCTCCGATATTTTATCACAGAAAGTAAAGACAAAGCGCCATTCAATGTGAGGGCAGCCCATGAAGAAAGCACCCCTACCTAATGCAGAAATTTAGGTACAGAAAACCCCTCCAGCTTTGCCCCTCCCCTTCTCCTCTGACTTATTTAACGCCTCACCCCAGCTCTGAGGTTCCCCTCAAGTCTGAAGCTTCCCTGTAGAATGCTGCAAGCTTCCCTGTCTTCTTAGAAGAAAGCTCATTGGCAGCTTCCCAGAGACCTGCAGCTTTGAAAACCAAGTCTGTAGAGTTGGGCGGGAGTGGGTTGAGTTTATGTATCTAGAAAGGGAGATTCTGGAGCCCTGGAACTAGTCATTGTGGGGAGGAAGTTTTTCCAGAATTTTAATGTTCTGGAATAAGACTTTAAGTCCTCAGTGCACATGGGGCCTTCTCAACAGACTTATAGAAAAGTGCGATATGGATATGGATGAGAGATGGGCAAAAAGTAATAGTTATGGGGCCGTAGAGATGCCTGAGCCAATTACACCTCCAAATAGATTTGTGGAGTGGGATTTACAGATGGTTGTGAGCCACCTTGGGCACTAGGAACCAAACTTAGGTTTTCTTAAACTTTAAAAAAAATTTTTTTTATTCACTTTACATCCCAATCTCTGCCCCCTCCAGTTTTGCCCCTCCCCTTCTCCTCTAAGACCGTAGACCTCCCTCCTTTTATTCCCCCCCCCCCTCCGGCATATCAAGTCTCTTCAGGGCTAGGCATACCCTCTCCCACTGAGGCCAGATAAAGCAGCCCAGTTAGGAGAACCACTGGCGGGCAACAGCTTTAGGGATAGCCCCCGCTCCAGTTGTTGGGGGACCCATATGGAGACTGAGCTGCACATTTGCCACATATGTTGGAGGTGGGGCTCAGTCCAACCCGCGTATGCTCTTTGGTTGGACTCGGAGAGCTATGGGTCCAGGTTAGTTGACTGTTGGTCTTCATGAGGTGTTCCGATCTCCTTTGGGGGCCTCAATTCTTCCCCTAACTCTTCCATAAGACTTCCCGAGCTCCATCCAATGGTTGCTGTGGGTCTCTGCATCTCTTTCAGTCAGCTGCTGGGTGGAACCTCTCAGAGGACACTTATGCTAGGCTGCTGATTGCAAGCATAGCAGAGTATCTTTAATAGTGTCAGAGATTGGTGCTTGCCCACGAAATGGGTCTCAAGTTGGGCCGGTTATTGCTTAGCCATTTTCGACATCTCTGGCAACATAATTCTTAACAGCCAAGCCATGTCTCTCTCCAATCTTCTGCTGTCTCTTTTCTAGGTGAATTTCGTGCTCTTCTGGGTCCCTTGAGACATAGAAGAAACAAGGTACAATGAAGAATTCACCTAAGAGGCCGGAGAATATTATTTGAACACAGCTGTGGGGAATTATACGTAGGTACAGCAAACCTTAAAACAATTTTGAGAACTGTTAATGTTAATAAGCTTACAGAGGGAAATGGAATGCTAACTGATAGCAGGAGGGCAGGTCCAGAAGCGGGGCGTTTCCCTGAGAAGCAGAACGGTCCGTGGAGGTAGAGTGAGGAGTGATCTGTGTAAATGAAGGATGCTTGGGGCTGCGGTGTTCCCGCCTGCTTTAGAACGCGGGGAATTTCACCGACGTAGGAGAGAGCTCGGGTCCCGGGCCAGGGTGGTGGTGGGGCTGAGCAGAGGAACGAGGGAGAAGTGTGTGTCTCATTAGGCTCTAGAGCATGCATTGCAAGGTGGGCCGTGCGTTCAGAGCGCGGAACTAAGTCGCGGCTGGAAGTGGTAAAAGCAAACTTACCTACCCGAAAAGAATGACTGTTCGGGGGGGGGGGGGGGGGGGGGGGAGGGACGGGGTTCTCCTAGGAAGAGACTCATTTATTGCATCTGGGATGTGCCCAAAAGCGAGGAAGTCGGCTCCCTGACTTGTATTATTTAGAGCTGCGTTCGCGCTTTCTCCTTATAATTTGTTACAAGAAAATAATCGAGAGGGAAACCATTGGTAAGAGTTTGTAAGAGTTTTGTTTATCTCTCCTGCCTCTCTTTGGGACGCTGCGCGGATGTGTGGTTGTTGGGCGTCAAACCTGGATTCTTCGAAGAGCTCTCATTCTAAGCCGTCTCTTTAGCTCCTTACTAGAGAATTTTTTGATGAAACTTAATCTTGACGGAAGCCTTAAATTAAGTAAACAAGAGGATTTCACGCTGGTGAGTCCTTGAAAACCTGACCTCTATTTGACTTCTTACTCAAAAGCTTCCGTGCAGCGGTACTGAGAAACCGCAGACAGGATCCCTAGGAATGAAAACTTTTTTGATTGCTTGCTTTTTTTTTTTTTTTTTTTTTTTTGAGACAGGGTCTCACTATTTAGCTCTGTCGCTATATAAATTAGGCTAACCTTCTCCTTATATAAGTTAGACGGACCTGGAATTCACGGAGATCCTCCTGCCACCGCGAATCAAGTCTCTGTTAACATTTCTAGCCAAAAAAGAGCCCGAAAAGATGAACTTGAGTCCTGGTCTTTGCACCAAATAGTACGCTGGTGGCAGAGAGGGAGGGGGCAAAACAAGACACTGCATTGGCCGGGAATCGAACCCGGGTCACCCGCGTGGGAGGCGAGAATTCTACCATTGAACCACCAATGCACTCATGGGTAGAGTTTGTGACAACACATAAGGAAAAGGTAAGAGAGAGCCATGTATCTCTTTCTACTGAAAAGTAACAATGTAGATCAATGTATCCTCACGGTGTTTAGTAGTTTCCAGGATTGAAAAGGAAACGCCCTCCTACGCTAGGCTGTGACAAGGCCAAGTCCTCTCACCTGACTCAGTCTGAATCGGATTTGCCGCTCAAGAAGTTTCCTACCGTGGCCTACAGAATTCCTTCTACTTCTCTTGGCCACCATCTGGGAGTTTCAGCTTATTAGACGCAAAATGCTAGTTTCAGTTCAAATTCGTGGTTCAGAAGAGCCTTCCCTTCGGTTTACCATTGTCCAAGGCACACTCAATTCAGAAGTAGTCAAAACCACACTCGGTATAGGTCCTGGGGAAAAAATGTACAACACCCCCCTCTGTGTGATACAGATGGACACAACTCTTCTCTGAGGGGCTGCACATTCCATTTCCTCTGGTTTGGAAAGGAAGAAGGGAAAGGTGAGAAGAAAAGCCGGCCATTGTTCCCCGGGTTTGTGAGTTGTTTACTTTGCAGGGCAGGTGGCCTGTTGACGCACAGCAGCTGCCCTAATGGGATGTTACATATGCGACCAAGTATGGAAAAACGTAGCTAGTAAACTAACTGAGTACCATCTGTGTGAAAAGTCAAGTCATCCTTAAAACCGTCCAGGAGATAGATGATGGATAAGAGCAAAAAGGAAGAGGTTTAAATCCGCCCACACGCTCACTCCCCGCCCCCGTCCCCCCTCCAGAAACCTTACTGATGCTTAAACCTGATCACTGGGTGGACGGAGATGGAAAGAATAATGGGAACGGTGGCTGTGTATGTGGTGTGGGCGATGGCTAAGCAGTTACCCGCACAGTGGGGCTGATGGAGATCAACACTCTATCCCTTGACCCAGGTGATGGCTCATTTGTCAG
Organism: Montemys delectorum; assembly: GCA_019843815.1. NCBI lineage: Eukaryota > Metazoa > Chordata > Mammalia > Rodentia > Muridae > Montemys > Montemys delectorum. The sequence goes on from JADRCD010158613.1 coordinate 16,403, forward strand.
CCACACACAGTCATAAAAATAACTGAAGAAAGTCACCGTGTTTAATTTTATTCTATCAACTAGAGTTTACTTAAAATACTGGATCAGTGGAATGAGAACTGTAAGGTCACTTGGCTGGCAATGCCCGGGCAAATAGAAGGAGGAGGGGAAGGGGGGGGGGAATAAGAAGAACAAGAGGAAGAATAAATTGTGGTACAGAAAGAAGGGATCTGTTAGCATGATTCCATTAACCTAAGCTCCACAGGAGACAGACCAATACAGCTCCTGGGGTTTTGTTTTGTTTTGTTGTTTTGTGTACTTGACCCAGACAGGAAGGCCAATCGCAGTTCTTGTGTTTGCCAGGCCTGTGCCAACTGGTTTCCTTCCTCTCTCTGCCCTGCCCCAGTGGCACAGTGATGGGAAGATTGTACCAAAAGCAAAGAGGTCAGGGGCTGAGGCTGGGGCCTGAACAGAAGCTGTTTCACGAAAGCTGAAAACCTGTGCAATTACAGGCCACAGTGAGGGCAGTGTCCAGAAAGAAGTTAGCTTGTTTGTTTTCCTCCCTCCCTTCCCTCCTTCTGTCCTTCCTTCCCCCTCCTGCCTCCCCTCTAGACTGGGTAGCACAATGTAGTTCTGGCTATCTTTGAACTCATTATGTAGACTAGGCTAGCCTTAAATTCACAGAGATCTGCCTGCCTCTGCCTCCCAAGTGCTGGGGTTAAAGGCGCATCCCACCACATGCGGCAAAGAGAAGTTCTTTACTTCTCTTAGAATAACAATCTGTGAATAACAAATACATGAATAACAATTCTCATCCTTGTATTTGATCCTAGATACTTTGCTAGCACCACAAACAAACAAACAAACAACATGACACCCTACTGCATTGGCTGGGAATGGAACCCCAGCCTTCTGCATGGGAGCTGAGACTTCTACCACTAAGCCATCAATACAGTTATGACAGTTATGACGGCACATTGAAAAGACATGAAAGACCATCCATCTCACTTTACTGAATGACACACAGCAATGTACCTCAGTATCTCCACAGGACTTTTTTGTATTTCCCAGTGTCGAGGAGGAAATGTTCTTCCTGCCACTCTGTGGAAAGGCCCAAGTCCTCTTACCCCTCAATCTGGGCCAGGTTTGTACTTCAAGGAGTTTTAGGACATGGCCTACAGAATGTCTTCTACTGCCTGCCACGACCTTGAAGTTTCAGCCCATTAGAAGGGAAATGCCAATGCCACTTCAAACATCTGGTTCTGAAAAGCCTCCCTTGAAGTTCACCAGACCAAAGTAAAGAATACCACCGAAGTCCCACTTGGAGAACCAATGAGTCTATCTGTGTTACAGGAATGTGGGCGAGGGGTGACAGCTCTTGAAAGCTAGAAGCCTGGAGTTCACGCTCTTTAGAACTTTCTGTGTGTGGTGGAATCCCCACCCCACTCCACCCCACCCTACCCCGGAATGTTTCCACTGCTACATCACTCAAAGTGCAATGGGGCACAGTGTACTAGTGCATGGATACCAATGCTGCATTTTTAACAACAGAAACTTTCAGACACTTCAAAGCCTTCCGATAACTGCAATTGTTTCCTGTGCATCCTATTCACTCAGCTCCACCGAAGACTTTCCAGAAAGACCTCTTCGATTTCTGCTAGGCTGTTCGTTCAAGGGGAAGGAAATCTTGACAGTTCCAGTGACTTTTCCCTTTCACAAAGCCTGCTTTCCTTGTAGCAGTTGATGGAAATAATCTAAGACTGGAGTTTGCTTCTCTGCTGTGAGTGAGATGGTGTGATGGTTTGTATACGCTCTGCCCTGGGAATGGCACTATTAGAAGGTGTGGCCCTGTTGGAGTTGGTGTGTCTCTGTGGGTGTGGGCTTTAAGACCCTCATCCTAACTTCCTAGGAGCCAATATTCTGCTAGCAGCCTTCAGATGAAGATGTAGAATTCTCAGCTCCTCCTGGATCATGCCTGCCTAGATGCTGCCATGTTCCCACCTTGATGATAATGGAATGAACCTGTAAACTAGCCCCAATTAAATGTCCTTATAAGAGTTGCCTTGGGCCGGGTGGTGGCGATGCACTCCTTTAATCCCAGCACTTAGGAGGCAGAGGCAGGTGGATTTCTGAGTTCGAGGCTAGCCTGGTCTACAGAGTGAGTCAAGCTACACAGAGAAACCTTGTCTCAAAAAACAAACAAAGAGTTGCCTTGGTCATGGTGTCTGCTCACAGCAGTAAAACCCTAACTAAGACAGATGGAAAGTGGGAGGTAGCAGTGGGAGTGCTATCCAGCACTCCTCTAGAAATACCCAGCATTCCTCTTTTGCAGGGTGACAAGTGTCCAGGGTCTCAGAACCAAAGAGTTCCTCCTGATGCCTACACATAACTTGGTCTCACCCAAAGCTCTGCTGCAGAGCATGGTGACAAACCAAATGGAAACTGCCAAGCAAAGGGAAAGGGCCCTAATTCTACACCTGGACACAAGGCAGACTCAGGAGTCATTGTGTCGTGGGGGACCATGTTTGCCTCTCCCCTGGTTTTCCGATTTTCCAAAGCAGACTAAGGATGGTGGAGGAGAATCATGGACTGCTGCTTTCTCGTTTTATTAAACATTTTAATTATATATTCTCTTGTACTACAAAGAGAAACAAAACGAACAAGTCTTCAGTGGCCAACACCTCCTTCACCCACAGATACAGGCAATTGCTGGGAAGCGCTAAGTCAGACGACTATACAGGAGTCCCAGGTCTCTGTCCGCCAAGGAATAGAGTAATTACAGTGCACAGTACCCTATGAAAAAGTCAGAAAGGTCTGTACTTGAGTTCCAACATTTTCTCTCTGTTGTAACTAAACAAAAACATGTGGCTGATGGGTGCCAAGCCAGTTCTCCATTTGATACAGTTTTAGGCAACAATTTGGCCACTTTTAGAAATAAACTGTGCCTCGTGTGTGGTGTTTAGGGAATGTTGATGTTTTCCTGTTAGTACAAAAGACTTCTGGATAGCTTGCTTTTTGTTTTAAAATGGACTCCTGCCAATCTGTAACTCCCTGTGCAGGCCAAGCTGGCCCCGTTTCATCTGAGGCTCTGCCTGCCTCTGGGGACTGAGAGTAAAGGCGTGTACCACCCACCCTTCCCCAGCCTTTTCTTAACACGCGGGGTATAGATCAAAATGGTTTCATTTAAAGTTTTGTGGGGTTTGCCAACTACTTGTTAAGATCTACTTGTTAAGATAGTGGAATTTCTACAGCGGAAGTTCTCAATCTTCTGGATGCTGCCACCCTTGAACACAGTTCTTCATGCTGTGAGGAAAAACTATCTTCATTGTCACTTCATAACTGTAATGAGTCACAATGTAAATATCTGTGTTCTGATGGTCTTAGGCGACCACTCTGAAAATCCTTCGACCACCACCCTAAAGGATTCTCGACCCACTGTTTAAGAAAGGGTGCTCTATAGGTTAAGACTGTGTTACAAATTCTTTACCATCTTCCTGTATAGGTGGCTATTTAGGGTTTTGGATAATTCAATATTTGTCTCTGGGCCCTCAATATTCAAGCTCTCCGCAAGCCAAAGCGTTCAGCAAGCCAAAAAGTTCAGCAAGCCAACCCAGCGAAAGAGAAGGGCGTGGTGTCTCCCCTGGATCAGAGACTGGGGTATGCAGATGAGGTACAGGAGAAGGCGGAAAAGGGTGGCATCTCCTCCCTCCCTGGTAGCAGGTGGTAGGTGCGCTGGTTGGCTGGGTACCCGAAGAAGGATAGATAACGGCGACATCATCCTTGACATCAGGGATGTTGGCGGGACATATACAGATGAGGGGAGTGCAGGGGTTGTCCAGTGGCAATTGACGCTGGAAGGCAAAGGATTTCGCAAGCGACATGGGAGGGAGCGCGGGTCCGGGGGTGGTTCATTTTTTGTGACCTGCCCAACTCCCAGCATTCCAAAAACTGAATCCTGAAATCGAGAACTGTAGTTGTCTTTAGCAAATTTGCATATTAGTCCGATAGAACTCAGCTTTGTGCCTCAGACCTCCTCCCAACACGGGGTTCCAGTTTCTCAGTCTCAAAGAGTCGCTTGCCCTCTACTGGTCACCACCGCCGCTCACTTGCCCACTCAGGTAGCGTCCTCAGCCTCTACCCCGGCCTCTAGACCTCGCGCCCTGTGGCTTCTTCACCTTTTCCAGAGCACGCTGAGCACCTAGGGACACTCGTGGGCGCGTGTGCTCGGAGAGAAAGACATTCCCCAACATGGTTTCCAAAGACAAAATGTCCAGGAGGGGGCCGGGTGGTGGTGGCGCACGCCTTTAATCCCAGCACTTGGGAGGCAGAGGCAGGTGGATTTCTGAGTTCCAGGCCAGCCTGGTCTGCAGAGTGAGTTCCAGGACAGCCAGAGCTATACAGAGAAACCTTGTCTCGAAAAACAAAACAAAACAAAAAATGTCCCGGAGGGCTTTTAGTCCTACGAGGACTCCAGAATGAGAAAAACGGGCCTGTGTTTTGGAAGAGTGTTTCCTACGTTCCCTGAGCTGTTAGAATCTGGCAAAGGTCCTCACTTGGAAACTCCATGTACACTAAAAACAAAACCGAATTCCCTGCCTCTCGGGGAAAAGTCGCCTCGTCCTTGGGTCTCCTCCAGTGGCTGTGTGAACTACAGGGTGTTAAAAACAAAAGCCTGGCCTGTTTATCTAGGCCAGTAATCCACCTACTGTGGCAGGCTGAGGCAAGAGGATCACAAATTGGATTACAGGCTGAACTGAAGGTCACCTTGTACGATTTAGTAATACCTCTCCACAAAATCAAAGGTTAAAAAGGACTGCAGACAGCTCAGTGGAAGAGTGCTCACAGCCTATGGAGGACGCAGTGAAACCTTGGAACTGGACCACTCCATAGGGAGAAAGCACGGGTTTTGGTCAGTGTTAAAAGTTCCATGGCAATCTCTCTTGGGGCAGAGAGAACGAGAAAGGTGGAGAAAGCCTTGCCAGTTTTGAGGGGAGCAGATAGCTGCAGGGGAGAGAAGAGTGCAAGCCAAGACAGCCTGGGACAGCGTGGAACTTGGATGTTACAAGTGTGTGTTAATGGGGACATGAGAGCCAGGGAACTAGTGTGGGGACTTTGGGGAGTGTTGCGAGTCTATAATACGGAACTAAATGCCCGGTTGTTGGAGGTAGTTGGCTGTAAATGCAGATAATGGATTTACTGGCTTTCTGACAGACACCAATAACATAGATTCTATCCCAAGTACTGAGAGAAATAGCAGAAAGATGGCGGAATTTGGCAATCTTGGAGTAATACGGTACTTAGCAGAGGACCTTGGTGAACATCGTTGCCAGGAAGGAAAGGGATTTGAGAACACTGGGGACAGAGACAGCCACATCTACTGACATGAAATTGCAACCTCGGGATTTGAAACCAGGGTAGCATGGCTCCTGAAAACATGCTCAAAAGCACGTTGCCTCTACACCACTCCAGAGAAAGTCAACTGTGTATTTGTTTAAAACCAGAAGAGAGATCGTATGATAGGCATAGACGTTCTCATGATCTGCTCCTGTTGCAGCTGTCTAACAAACCGCCTCCAAACAGCCATCTTAGCACAGAACAAAACCCTTCTGATACCCTGTGTGGTGCTTCCAGTCCGGTCCTGGGGAGGAAGAGGCAGGTGGATGGACCGCTGTGAGTTCTAGGACTGCTTGATTTACCTAGAGTTCAAGGCCAGGTACAGCTACTTAGTGAGATCCCGTCTCAAAAACAACTACAAAAATAAAAATTAACATTTTTGTTACATTTCATCTGTTTCTTTTCTGTGTATGTGTCGGCAGGTATCCCAAATGTCCATTATCACCGCCACTGCTTGCTACTCTGGCTTGGTTTTTGTTTTTGTTTTTGGTTGGTTGGTCGGTTTTTTGTTTTTGTTTGTTTTTTTGTTTGTTTGTTTTGATTTGTTTTGGTTTTGGTTGCTTGGTTTTTTTGAGAGAGGGTTTCTCTGTGTATCCCTGGCTGTTCTGGAACTCACTCTGTAGACCAGGCTGGCCTTGAACTCAGAAATTCACCTGCTTCTGCCTCACAAATGCTGAGATTAAAAGCATGCGCCACCACTGCCCGGCAGTTGTTTTGTTTTTTAACCCTCTCATACTTTACTCTCACTTGGGCCATATCCTTTCCACAGCCTGTTCTTAAGTAGCAGGTCGATAACATTTTAAAATACAGAATTGGAAAAGAGAACGAGATACGGTTCAGTGCCTAAGAGGCACACATGACAGCTCACAAGTGCCTGTAACACCAGGACTGGGAGAATCTGAGAACATCCACACTTCTACACACAGACACAAGAGAATTAAAATAAATCTGAGGGCTGGAGAGATGTTTCAGCCGTTAAAGGCTAGGCTCACAAACAAAAAATAAAATAAATCTGAGAAAACTTTACAAACATTTCCCAAATATAAGAGACCATAAGGAGCCGATTATACTCCCACCAATCGAAAGAACCGCTATAGGTTATAACATGTGTTAAAGTAGTCGTCGTCTTTTGCAAAAGTATACGCATTTATCCAGTGCAGTTGAAACCAATCAGGAAAGGCATACCCGTGACGCGTGACAAGGTCTTTCTCTGTAGCACCTCACGTTGAGAAA
>JADRCD010158614.1:0-18187 GCA_019843815.1 Montemys delectorum
CACAACATTCTTACAGTTTAACTTCTTAAATTCTTCCTAAATTCAAAGACATATTGTCTCATGTTCCAAAAACAATAGAGACTGGTCAAAATACATTAAGGAAGGAAGGGAAAGGGAGGAGGAAGAGGAAAGGAAAAGGAAAGGATAAAAACAAAAGGGAGAAGGCTAAATAGCAAATGCCAGCACACACAAGCCATTTTGTATCTTGTCCCACCTAAAAAGAAGGAAAAGTACTAGAAATTGAAAGTTCATAATTTGTAGGCAACTATTTACAAAAAGATTGAGGCCTAGTCACAGGTGTACAGAATATATCCTATACTTCTCCCTATCCTCTATATAATATCACCCTTACTATAGACTAATTTATACCAGCTCCATGTCCAAATATAAAATAATAAGGAAAAAAACACAGAGCAAACATCAGAACAAGGACTAAACAGGGCAGATATGACAGGAATTACCTATAAACCTTAAAAAAATGTAATAGAAGTTTTAATGAAAAGGAGAAATTTTCAGAAAAAACAACAGAATTGTGATAAAGTTGTAAAATATAAAATATATTCATATAGAAACACAAGAAAAGGAACAAAGGACTATTTCAGACAATAACATATAGAAGAATACTTCCCTAACCTAAAGAAAGAGATACCCATGAACATACAAGAAGCCTACAGAACTCCAAATAGACTGGACCAGAAAAGAAATTCCTCCCGTCATATAATAGTCAAAACACCAAATGCACTAAACAATTTTAAAAGCAGTAAGGGAAAAAGGTCAAGTAACATATAAAGGCAGGCCTATCAGAATCACACCAGACTTCTCACCAGAGACTATGAAAGCTAGAAGATCCTTGGCAGATGTCATACAGACCCTACAAGAACACAAATGCCAGCCCAGGCTACTATACCCAGCAAAACTCTCAATTACCATAGATGGAGAAAACAAAATATTCTATGACAAAACAAAATTTACACAATATCTTTCCACAAATCCAGCCCTACAAAGGATAATACAAAGGATAATAGATGGAAAACATCAACATAAGGAGCAAAACTACACCCTAGGAGAAAGCAGAAGAAAGTAATCTTTCAACAAATCCACACAAATCTAATTCCACCCCTTACAACAAAAACAACAGGAAGTAACAATTAGTTTTTCTTAATATCTTAATATGAAAATTAATATTACCAACATAGCCTAATTGATTGAAATCCAATAATATGAGGAATTAGAAATTTATTGACTGTTATCCAATGGTCTCTCTAATTTGGTAATTGGAGAAATAGGTCCAATATTGTACAATCCATATACACTTTCAACTTGTTTGTTCGTGACAGTGTCTGGCTATGTACAACATAATGGTCTTGAGATCTTGCTTCTCCTATCTCAGTCTCTCTATTAGTAGTATTGTTTATTTCATGTTTTTACATTATACTATGGTTTTCAGAACAGCTTACATATTTTAAAAGTATTTATATACCCAAAAGAAATGTAGACAATTAAACTGGGAGGGGGCTTGTAAGAGAACAACAAAGAGTAAGACTGAATGCTTTGCTTGATGTTTGTAACTCTTGTATCAAGTTACCACAGTAAGAGCCAAGATTTTAAGCTCTACTAAATATAAAACAAACAAAAACACTTTATATATTTATGTTCATTAATAAAATATTAGTAGTGAGGTATTATGTTTGAAAAATGTTTAGAGTTATTTAAAATTTATATTGAGAAAAATGTATGTATTTTCAGTATTGCCGTAGACAAGCATCTACATAAGACTGTTAAATTGATTGTTGCTTTATATCAAACAACTTTTATAAGACTCATTTTTGTTGTTATAATATTTTATAAATTTTAAAGAATATGACAAAAAAAGATATTGTAGCCATTGAAGGGGATTCTCTGGGAGGAGTTGGGGTACAAAAGGGAAACAAGAATGTGATTTAATTCTACTTACTTAAAATGTTTTCAAATGTTAACAAATTCAGATAAATTGAAATCGTGCTTTTCTCATCATAATGCAATAAAAGTTTAAAAAGAAGAAACTAAAAGGAAAAATTCCAATGAACAAAGAACTATAAAATAAATAAAAATATAAAAACAAATTATAAATGAAACTAAATAAAAACATTTTTATTTGCAAGGCTCAGATCAGAAGACTGAGGCTCAATGATAGCCTGTCCCACGTGGTGAATCAGAGCAATCAACTCCCATAAGTTGTCCTCTGACCTCCACAAATGTGCCATAGTACACATGTGTGTACATATACACCCACAGAATAAGTAAGTGTAATTTAATCTTTTAAACTTTCTCTAAACAAAGTGAGAGAATTCATTGTCAGTACACAGGCTTCAAAAATGTTACAAGTTCTTTAGAGAGAAGGAAGTAGAATAGGTTAAGAAATCCAGATCTGTGTAAAGATGAGTGTCAAAGAAGGAATACATCAAGGTCAAGTTTTTAAAAATTCTTCAGTATGAGGATCAAGCACAGGGCCTTAAGCATGCTAGGCAAGTACTCTACCACTAATCTAAACTCAGACCTTCACTTTTTAAAAACAAGGTCTCACTACGTAGCTCAGGCTGGCCTTGAATTCAAAATCCTGCCTCTACCTCCCAAGTCCTCCAATTACAAGCATGTGCCCCCATGCTAGCCTTGTTACCCTTATTCTTAGTCTAACATGTAATCTATGTAGTTTTACTGAGTGAGTCAATGAATGAGGGGTAAGTGAATGTGAAGGCCTAGAACATTACTACATACCATTGGTAACCTGCCCATTTAGACTACACTAAGTTTGGGGTTTGTTTTTCCTTTAATAATAAATTAACCTAAGCTTGTTGCAGCTATTTCACATTATAAACTTTAATTTCTATAAGAGTCAAAACAAAATATTGTACAGCTATGCAAAAACAGTTTCTTCCTTTATATCCTTATTATATAAGCATTTTTTTCCTTTGTCCTTTGAAACAGAATCCAACTACAAACCCCATGCTGCCCTCAAACTTGCATCTTTAAGTCTTAGTCTCCTGAATGCTAGGATTGAAAAGGACTATATCATTATACCTAGTATTTTCTATTCTTTTTCTTCTTTTACTATTTCAATTTTCTGCTTAAAAATGAAGATGGACACAATTTATCTGAAGCATACACAGTATCAAGATAATAAACATCACTGTATTCTACTTCCACATCTTGCTCTATTGGAAGGTTTTCAGGTATAAGAACACAGATGGAGCTATCATGTCCTATGGTAACAATACCTTCTTCTAGAATACCGCTGAAGGACTTGCACCAAGCTGTTTTAAAGCTAACTTTATTTAATATCAATGTACATTTTTAAATAGAAACCTAAAATATAGTCTAAAAACTTTAAAAAGCAGTAATGCTTGCTTATATATTCAAGTATTATATAATTAATATGTGTGATATACTTTTATACAACTAGCAATGCAGACTTGTTTATAGCTGCATTCTACAAATTAGTGTCTACAGTGTTATAAACAATCCATTGCTAAATGAAAATTTTCAACTCTTTATATTTTGATGGTACCAATGTCCTGTGTGCACTCTATTATTGACCTTAATGTAGTTATAAAATGTGTTACTATACCACACCTACCCCACAGCATTATTATTTCCTATTATGGACATGGCTATATACCTTATTCTTGATCCAATGTCATGATAGTTCTAGACAGAACAAGGTAATCTTAAAGTCACACTTTAAGCCAGGTGATGGTGGCTCATACTTTCAATCCAAATACTTAGGAGGCAGGAGCATGAGGATCTCTGAGTTCAAGGCCAGGTTGGTCTATACTTAGTACCAGGACAGCCAGGGCTAGAGAAACCTTGTCTCAAAAAAAAAAAATCACATTTTGATGAATGAGACAAATATTAACTGCAAATATATGTACTTCTTGACATTTATTACCTTTCCAAAAGAAAGACTTGGCTGCTACTTACATAAGTAAGGTCTGAGATACATAAAATGCATTGAAATCAAAAGTCCAAGGTGCTCTAACGCGCCCAGAATCAAAGGTGAGGAGCCCACAGTGTCAGTCACAACACTTGGAGTAAATGGGTCCCCCAGGATCCAGGGATGCAGGAACACCAGTGGCATGGATTCCTTCCAGCCTGAACTGGCACCTGGAGCAGACCCACTCTTGAAACACACAGAGGGAGTACAACTCCCAGGTGCTCTGAAACGTCCAGGATCACAAAGCTTGACTCCCAGAAGATCGGACACACTCAAGATCACAGTTGAGGCCACCATCATAACTAGGACCCCCCCCCCATGGGAACCAGGGAAACAAAAACCCCCATCCAGCCAAAAGTTATCAAAAAAGATAAGGAAAGACACTTCATACACGTCAAAGGAAAAATCTACCAAGATGAATTCTCAATTCTGAACATCTATGCTCCAAATGCAAGGGCCCCCACATTCATAAAAGAAACTTTACTAAAGCTCAAAGTACACATTGCACCTCACACAATAATACTGGGAGACTTCAACACCCCCATTCTCATCAATGGGCAGAACATCGAAACAGAAACTAAACAGAGACACAATGAAACTAAGAGAAGTTATGAACCAAATGGATTTAACAGATATTTAAAGAACATCTGATCCTAAAACAAAAGACTATACCTTCTTCTCAGTATCTCATGGTACCTTCTCTAAAACTGACCATATAATTGGTCACAAAACAGGCATCAACCAATACAAGAAGATTGAAATAATCCCATGCATTCTATCAGATCACCATGAATTAAGGCTGGTCATTAGTAACAACAAAAACAACAGAAAACCCACATATGCATGCAAGCTGAACAACGATCTACTCAATGATAACATGGCCAAGGAAGAAATAAAGACATTAAAGACTTTTTAGAATTTAATGAAAAGGCACAACATACCCAAACTTATGGGACACACTGAAAACAGTGCTAAGAGGAAAACTCATAGCTCTAAGTGCCTCCAAAAAGAAATTGGAAACAGCATACACTAGCAGCTTAACAGCACACCTAAAGTTCTAAAATAAAAAGAAGCAAATACACCCAAGAGGAGTAGATGGCAAGATACAATCAAATTCAGGGCTGAAATCAACTAAGTAGAAACAAAGAGAACTATACAAAGAATCAGCAAAACCAGGAGCTGGTTCTTTAAGAAAATCAACAAGATAAACCCTTAGCCAGACTAACCAGAGAGCACAGAGACAGTACCCAAATTAACAAAATCAGAAATAAAAATGGAGACATAACAACAGGAACTGAACAAATTCAAAAAAAATCAGATCCTATGACAAAAGCCTATACATAACAAAACTGGAAAATCTGGATGAAATGGACAATTTCCTAGACAGATACCAGGTACCAAAGTTAAATCAGAATGAGATAAATCATCTAAACAGTCCCGTATCTGCTAATGAAATAGAAGCAGTCATTAAAAATCTCCCAACCAAAAAAAAGCCCAGGACCAGGTGGATTTAGTGCAGAATTCTATCATACCTTCAAAGAAGACCTAATACCATTACTCTTCAAACAATTCCAAAAAATAGAAACAGAAGGAACACTACTCAATTTGTTCTATGAAGCCACAATTACACTTATACCTAAACAATACAAGGACCCAACAAAGAAAGAGAACTTCAGACCAATTTCCCTTATGAATATTGATACAAAAATACTCAATAGAATTCTCCCAAACTGAATCCAAAAACACATCAAAACAATCATCCATCATGACCAAGTAGGCTTCATCCCAGGGATGCAGGGTTGGTTCAATATTCTGAAATCCATCAATGTAATCCACTATATAAACAAACACAAAGAAAAAAACACATGATCGTCGCATTAGCTGCTGAGAAAGCATTTGACAAAATTCAACATCCCTTCATGGTAAAATTCTTGGAAAAGATTAGGAATTCAAGGCCCATACCTAAACATAGTAAAAGCAATATACAGCAAACCAGAAGCCAACATCAAACTAAATGGAGAGAAAATTGAAGCAATCACACTAAAATCACATATGAGACAAGGCTTCTCTCTCTCTCCCTACCTATTCAATGTAGTACTTGAAGTTCTAGCTAGAGCAAATAGAGAACAAAAGGAGGTTAAAGGAAATGAATTGGAAAGGAAGAAGTCAAATTATCACTATTTGCTGATGATATGATAGTATACTTAAGTGACCCCAAAAACTCTACCAGAGAACTCCTACAGCTGATAAACTCAAACAAATCAGTAATCTTCCTATACTCAAAGGATAGATTGAGAAAGAAATTGGGGAAATGACACCCTTCACAATAGTCACAAATAATATAAAATACCTAGGTATGACTCTAAGCAAGTGAAAGATCTGTATGACAAGAACTTCAAGTCTCTGAAGAAAGAAATCAAAGAAGATCTAAGAGGATGGAAAGATCTCCCATGCTCATGGATTTGCAGGATTAGTAAAAATGGCCATCTTGCCGAAAGCAACCTACAGATTCAATGCAATCCCCACCAAAATTCCAACTCAATTCTTCATACAGTTAGGAAGAGCAATTCTAAAATTAATTTGGAATAACAAAAAAACCAGGATAGCGAAAACTATTCTCAATAATAAAAGAACTTCAGGGGGAATAACTATCCCAGACCTCAAGCTGTACTACAGAGCAACTGTCATAAAAACTACATGGTATTGGTACAGTGGAAGGCAGGTAGATCAATGGAATAAAACTGAAGTCCCAGAAACGAACCCACACACCTATGCTCATTTGCTCTGACAAAGGAGCTAAAACCATCCAGTGGAAAAAGGACAGCATTTTCAACAAATGGTGCTGGTTCAACTGTCGGTCAACAAGTAGAAGAATGCAAATTGATCCATTCTTATCTCCCTGTACAAAGCTCAAGTACAAGTGGATCAAAGACCTCCACATAAAACCAGATACACTGAATCTAATAGAAGAGAAAGTGGGGGAAAGTCTCGAACACATGGGCACAGGAGAAAAGTTCCTGAACAGAACACCAATAGCTTATGCTCTAAGATCAAAAATCAACAAATGGGACCTCATAAAATTGCAAAGCTTCTGTAAGGCAAAGGATTGTGTCAATAGGACAAAATGGTAGCCAATAGATTGGGAAAAGATCTTTACCAACCCTGCATCTGATAGAGGGCTAATATCCAATGTATACAAAGAACTCAAGAAGTTAAGACTCCAAAGAAACAAATAACCCTATTTAAAAATGGGATAAAGACGGGCAGTGGTGGCACACGCCTTTAATCCCAGCACTTGGGAGGCAGAGGCAGGTGGATTTCTGAGTTCAAGGCCAGCCTGGTCTACAGAGTGAGTTCCACGACAGCCAGGGCTACAGAGAGAAACCCTGTCTCAAAAAAAAAAAAAAAAAAAATGGAGTACAGAGCTAAACAAAGAATTCTCAACTGAGGAATTCCAAAGAAATGTCCAACATCCTTAGTCATCAGGGAAAAGCAAATCAAAATGACTCTGAGATTCCACCTCACACCAGTCAGAATGGCTAAGATCAAAAATTCAGGTGATAGCAGATACTGGCAAAGATGTGGAAAAAGAGGAATGAATACCCCTCCATTGCTGGTGGGATTGCAAGTCTGGTGGTTCCTCAGAAAATTGGACATAGTACTACCTGAGGACCCAGCTGTACCACTCCTGGACTTAATACTCAAAAGATGCTCCAACATATATCAAGGACACATGCTCCACTATGTTCATAGCAGCCTTATTTATAATAGCTAGAAGCTGGAAAGAACCTGGATGCCCCTCAACAGAGGAATTGATACAGAAATGTACACTGATACATCTACACAATGTAGTACTCAGCTATTAAAAACAATGTCTTCATGAAATTCTTAGGCAAATGGATGGAACTAGAAAATAATCATCCTGAGTGAGGTAACCCAATCACAAAAGAACACACATGGTATGCACTCACTGATAGGTGGATATTAGCCCCAAAGCTCCAAATACCCAAGATACAATTCACATGAAGCTCAAGAAGAAGGAAGACCAAAGTGTGGGTGCTTTGGTCCTTCTTAAAAGGGGGAACAAAATACTCATGGGAGGAGATATGGAGACAAAGTGTGGAGCAGAGAGCAAAGGCCATCCAAAGACTGCCCCACCTGGGGATCCATCCCATATACAGTCACCAAACCCAGACACTATTGTGGATGCCAAAAAGTGCATGCTGACAGGAGCCTGATACAGCTGTCTCCTGAGAGGCTCTGCCAGAGCCTGACAAATACAGAGGCAGATGCTCGCAGCCAACCACTGGACTAAGCACAGGGTCCCCAATGGAGGAGCTAGGGAAAGGACTGAAGGAGCCGAAGGGGTTTGCATCCCCATAGGAAGAACAATAATATCAAACAACCAGACCCCCCAGAGCTCCCAGGGACTAAACTACCAACCAAAGAGTACACATGGAGGGATCCATGGCTCCAGCCACATATGTAACAGAAGATGGCCTTTTTGTGCATCAGTGGGAGGAGAGGCCCTTGGTTCTGTGAAGGCTTGATGCCCCAGTATAGGGGAATAGGGGAATGCCAGGGTAGGAAGGCAGAAGTAGGTGGGTGAGTGGAGGAACACCCTCACAGAAGCAGGGAAAGGTGGGGATGAGATAGGAGGTTTCTGGGTGGGGGGAACTGGAAAAGGTGATAACATTTAAAATGTAAATAAAGAAAATATCCAATAAGAAAAGTAGTTCAAAACTGAAAAGGCAGGTTCTCCTCCTGTCTCCACCATTAAATAATAAATTCATAAAAACCACATAAAATAAGAAAGATACCTACATTTATTTGTTTTTTCTGCAGATCTAGCACAGGTTTCCTTGAGTAGGTTACACCAATGTATTGTAGCATTATTCCTGGAAAAAAAAAGTTTCCCTAAGTGTAATCTGATCTGAAAGTAAAATCATACAAGAACGTTATGAGATATATAGTTAAAATTTTAGAAAAATTTTTAAACATTAATTTTGTATACACTGTATATCACTCAGTAACAATCAACAATAGTAGAGACCGTACTATTGACAAATCACTTAACTGCCTTCCTCCTCTAAGAAAAAGGAACAGCTCCTTCCCAGTCTCTAGCAAGTTAGTATTACTATGAATACCCTCTCAGCAAAAAAGTTCCAGATTCGTCTAGGAGAAATGATAAGACGTGTACAAGGTTAAACTTTTCACTTACTAATTATTCCTAAACTGTTCTTGATGCCAGTTCCAGTTTGAGTTCTACTGCTATGATATACCATGACTAGAAGCAACTAGAAAAAGAGTTTGACCTTCAAGTCCTGATCACAGTCAATCACTGAGGGAAATCAGGGCAGGAACCCAAGCAAGAGAAAAGGCAAGAAACATGGAGCAATGCTGATTTACTAGCTTGCTCCTCATGGCTTACTCGGCCTCCTTTAACAGCCAGACCACCTACCCAGAATAGCACTGCCCATAATGGCTAGGCCCTCCCAATCAATAATCAATCAAGAAAATGTACCAGACTTGCCCACAGTTTAATCTGATAGAGGCTCCCTCATCCACGATGACTCAAGCTTCTAACAGACGTTAAAAAGAAGAAAAGAAGGAAGGAAAGAAGGGAGAGAAAAGAAAAAAGCACAATGCCTAACCTTCAAAACCAAAAGGTTAATTTTCTCAGTAGGTATTGTGTGAATAAGAGTGCCACAGATGCAAGCAGATTATGCTGCATGGCCAGCAGCAGAGACCAGGGGCAGCAGAACCTGGCATGTCCTTGGGCTCTTCCAGGTGCAACAAAACCTGTCTTTTGAAGGTGCTTGAACAAATTACTTTCCAAAAACTTGTCATGAAAAGTGATTGAAACAAGCTACCAATAACAAGCCAATACATTTGCCAATAACAAGCATGTAGGTGGCTGTAGTGAATGTCCAACTTTGGGAGCTGTGATTTTTAAAAAACTCTTCATTGTTTTGGGTGCAGGGCACATTCTGGAAGGTAAAATGAAGACTTGGTCAAGAAATCATGAACAGAAGCGAATGGTGAAAATCAGTATTTGATATTAATAAATAAGTTATATAGAAATAAAGTTAATTTTTTAAAAAAATATTTGTAATAATTTACTAATATAAAGAACAATTTGGTTTAATTTTTCAACATTTAATTTTTTTTAGAACAAATGAACTTATTACAGACCAAAAGGATTTTTTTTTAAAGGCATTTCACAGGGAAAAGAAGTTCCAAATTGAGCTGACTCTTAAGTGCTGCGTCTAGGGAAACAATAATACAGGTAGATGGACAATATGACAAGGTAGTTTAGATACCAAGTTTTAAAGCATCTTTTTTGATTCCAGGAAATGATTCTTCCTGTCCCCTGACATTTTAGAAAGTGAAAAGTTATTGATCATTAGCCAGCTTGCTAAATCTAAAAAGGTAAAATAGGTATACTTTCTTTTTTTCCATAGCATTAATGCCATGATCTGATGGCTTAGTCCTGGAAACCTAATTGAAGTGGCAAAGGAATGAAGAAAGGACACACAGACACATATATAAAAAAGCTAGCATCAGGTGAGCTGCACTCACTTTGATGGAGATGCACCATCTATGCAACAACTGTGCTGTACACAATAAATATTCATTTAACTATCTCATTTTTTTTTTTGTTTTTTCAAGACAGGGTTTCTCTGTATAGCCCTGGCTGTCCTGGAACTCACTCTGTAGACCAGGCTGGCCTAAAACTCAGAAATCCGCCTCCCTCTGCCTCCCAAGTGCTGGGATTAAAGGCGTGCGCCACCATGCCTGGCAACTATCTCATATTTTTATGATATAAATAATATAGATCATATATTTCATATACTTTGTATAATATATGTAACATTTTTATATGTGCAAATATTATTACATAAGTATGTTGTTTTAGTATATATTACATATAATTATATAGTTATGTAGTTATAAAATGTTATACTGTATATATGATAACATGAACTTATATAATAAACATAATAAATGTATGTACAACACACTAGGAGGAGCTAGTTAGTCTTTAGGAGGAGGGTTCTGTAGGGGAACAGTCTCAGGTATTAATCACTCAGGAGGAAGAAGCTACAGCTACCAGTGTTTGAACCCACTGGTCAAACATTCATAAACATTCTTACTTGCATACAGTTAACATTCTCTCTTAGACCAGAGAAAGGCTTTGTTATCCCTCATGCCTCACACTGGGAAGGCTTCACCACTCACAAGGGTCTAAAGCTTACCTACATCAAACAATACACATTCACTCAGGGAGTCATCCACTCCCTGCACAACCACTCAGGGCTTTCTAGGCTCCCCACACACTAATACAGAAATTACTATTGCTATGATGTATAACACAAAAAAGTATTCAACAAATAAAAACTATTTTAATAATAAATTTGGAAGTAAAATTCTACTTACTCCTTTATTAATTCTTTATTTTCTTGAATTTCTTCTTCTAATTTCAAGCTTACTTTTTCATTTTCAAACTAATTTATAAAACAGAATAAGTTAATTACATTTCAATTAAAAATTTATGAGCATAGAGTATAGTCATTAAGCAATTTTTCTTTACTAGCATGTTATATAAATTCTATAACATTTTCTTTCCACATAAAAGGAAGATTTTTGTTCCAACTTATGAATTGTCCATAAAAATTTGAGTCTCCCTTGGGAGGTGGAGGCATGAACATCAGGAGTCTAGGGCCATCCTGAGCTACACAAGACTAAACCCCATCTCAAGAAAAGGAAAAGGAGTACAAGATGGAGTACAAGTTAAGACATATGCTATCAAAATCACTGTCAATAGGACAAAATAGCAACCAACAAATTGGGAACAGATCTTTACCAATCCTATATCTGATAGAGGGCTAATATCCAATATATACAAAGAACTCAAGAAGTTAGACTCCAGAGAACCAAATAACCCTATTAAAAAATGGGGTACAGAGCTAAACAAAGAATTCTCAACTGAGCAATACTGAATGGCTGAGAAGCACCTAAAGAAATGTTCAACATCCTTAGTCATCAGGGAAATGCAAATCAAAACAACCAAGATTCCACCTCATACTAGTCAGAATGGATAGGATAAAAAATCAGGTGAGAGCAGATGCTGAAAGGTTGTAGAGAAAGAGAAACACTCCTTCATTGCTGGTGGGATTGCAAGCTGATACAACCACTCTGGAGATCAGTTTGGCGGTTCTTCCGGAAAATGGACATAGTTCTACCAGAGGATGCAGCTATACCACTCCTGGGCATATACCCAGAAGATGGTCCAACATGTAATAAGGGCACATGCTCCAGCATGTTCATAGCAGCCTTATTTATAATAGCCAAAAACTGGAAACAATCCAGATGTCCCTCAACAGAGGAATGGATACAGAAAGTGTGGTACATCTACACAATGGAGTACTACTCAGCTATTAAAAACAATGAAATTATGAAATTCTTAAGGAAATGGATGGATCTGGAGAGTATCATCCTCAGTGAGGTAACCCAATCACAAAAGATCACACATGGTATGCATTCTCTGATAAGTGGTTATTAGCCCAGAAGTTTGGAATACACAGAGTACAATCCACAAACCACAAGAAACTCAAGAAGAAGACCAAAATGTGGACACTTCATTCCTTCTTAAAAGGGGGAACAAAATACCCATGGAGCAGAGACTGAAGGAAGGGCACTCCAGCCTGATATAGCTGTCTCCTGAGAGGCTCTGACAGTACCCGACTAATACAGAAGTAGAGGCTCACAGCCATCCATTGAACTGAGTACAGGGTCCCCAATGAAGGAGTTGGAGAAAGAACCGAAGGAGCTGAAGGGTTTGCAGCCCCTTAGGTCGAACAACAATATGAACTAACTAGTACTCTCAGAGCTCCCAGGGACTAAACCACCAACCAAGGAATACACATGGTGGAAATGATTGCTCTGGCAGCCATGTGTATAGTAGAGAATGGCCAAGTTGGTCATCAATGGGAGGAGAGGCCTTTGGCCCTTGAAGGTTCTGTGCCCCAGTGTAGGGGAATGTCAGGGCCAGTAAGCGAGGATGGGGTGGCGAGAGGGGGTGGAGGAACAGGAGTTTGTTGTTGTTTTATGGATTTTTTGGGGGGGGAGGGGAAACTGGGAAAGGAGAAATCATGACATGTAAATAAAGAAAATGTCTAATTTTAAAAAAAAAGCCATATGCTATCATCCCTGGCAGGCTGAGTTCAATCCTCAGAACCTACATGATACAGGCAGAAGACTGAATCCCAGAAGTTGTCCTCTGACCTACACACACACACACACACACACACACACACACACACACACACATTCATACACTAATTTAAAAAGGGAGGGACAAACCTTTCACTTTCATTAGCTTAAAATTTGCTGAATGACCAGTAAAAGCATTCAATATTTAGAGACTATTATCTCTAATAACACTGAAGTGTATTAGCTGCTTATATTTTGAGTTTTTTCTCCTTCTATGCTATAAACAGTTTCAAAGTTTTATAAGTACATTCTGATATATATCACATCAAATTAAACATCAATAATAGAACTTAATAAAATTTTAAACTCTTTTTTAATGAATGAATGACTAAATTTGTCATTATCTAATTTAATTAGTTCCTTAGTCATCTTCATAGAATTTCGTGGAATTATAATGTATTCATTCCTGAATCTGACCTGTAATTTTTATTAGTGAAATTTCAAAAAGCCTTGTTCTCAAATATCTGCCACATAAATGCAATTCACTTTGAGTTAATATTCTATTTCCAGCTGTATTGTGCTAATATTTACTGTGTGCCATATTTTTATCTTTTAACTATTTTTATTCAAATAGTATTTATTTGCCATATTTATAATTCAAAACGCCATTATACCTGAAGTTCCTGAATGGCTTTTCGCTGGGCTTCAATTATCTTTCTGTTTTCTTGCAACTTATTTTCTTTCTGCTTCAGTTCAGATTCTATGCTCACTTTCCACTTTTTTATCTTTTCAGCCTCTTTATACAGCTTTGAATACAGTCTGCTCATTGGCTCTGAATTCTAAAAGTTAATTGTCTAAATTTTAATAAAACCACAATAGTTACCTACTACATATACATATATACTAATGGTGACAAACTGTCTATTCGATTTATACTGTAGCAAGATTAACTTTCATACTATCAAGATATCATATGCTACTTCACTAAAATACTGAATAAAATCAAGACTGAAAAACACTAAAGTTAAAAACAGTTTAACTCAGTAAGAGAATCTGACTCTATAACAGCTAAAATACATCACTCCACAGGAAATACATAAAAGTTAACAATTGTCTTAAAGCATTTTGTTTAGAGAAGTCATTTAAGGATTAAGAGTATATTAAGAATATGACAAGAAAATAGCAAATAAAATATGTAATTTTCAATGAACCTGAGGTTTTAGATTTCTTGCCTTTTTTATCCATATCATATTATAAACAACAGTGGAATTTGGGTTTGCTTCTCATGTTGGAGCTGGAGAGCTAACTCAGGGCATTTCACATGCTAAACAAATAACATAACTCTAACATGAAGCTATATTCCAAGTCATATTTTTACCAATATTTTCTTGCATTTAATCTGTTATCAAAATATAAACTGGTTCCAAATTTTTTTATTCTGTGACACTATTAACCCTTGCAATAGACATATAGTACTTATCAGACCCTGAAATTTCCCTTAATTTATAAGATAGCCTGTAAGAATGATTCTTATAATACAAAAACTATGCCATATTCGACAAATTTCTTACACAATAAAGCAGCCAAATGACAATTTTTACCTGTCAAAACATTTTTGTAAAATGCTGGCCTTTCTATATATCTTTCTCTCCTTCTCTAGTTTTAATTTTTTTACTTAAAATTTAGTTTCCCCAAAAGAATTGTTTTCTTTTACCAAGGAAAATACAAAAGTTTAGCACTTCAAATACTTTAAGAGGAAAAAATATCTGTGATATGGATACAACTTTGTTGTAGAATAGTTGCCACTTTAAAGTACATAAGGCTCTGGTTTAGTCCCCAGAGCCACTAAAAGAAAGACTCAAAGAATACATTTTAATACATTAAGCAAATATGAATACTTTGGGAACTTAAAAATGTATATTCAAATAATAAATGAAATTCCAGTAATAAGAAGGAAACATCTGACCTCAAAATCAGAGTCATTTACTCCTTCCTGATAGTGGCAACTGCCAGAATTAGCAACCTAAAAAAAAAAAAAAAAAAACCTGTAAGATTATTTTTTGTAAGATTATATTTTTAAAGCTAATGACAATTAAATACATAAGACTATGACTAGCAAAATGGCTCCATGAGTAACAACGATGGCCACAATGATAACCTGATTTGAGCCCAAGTCTACAAGTTGTAGTATGACCTCCACACATATATCATGGTATATGCACACTCACATATATACAAATATACATAAGCACATATACACACAAATTTTTTTACACAAAAATTTAATAAGAATTAAATTACACAAAACTACTAATCCCACAACTACCAACTGTTTCTCTTCAAATAACTCAATCTCTAACAGACTGTATGGACACACTCTTACTAACCTGTTCGAGCATGGGCAAAATGCTAAGTTTTTGAAAAGCAGGATCTACAAAATAAGAAAATGTTATAAAATATGAGATCATTTTATATTATTTTATCTAGCTGAATGTCAAAAGTATTAATGTAATACTTGTGTTGTATAACTGGCAATGTATATAACAAAATGTTTCTATGAAAGTTTACATATTTGTCCAAACCTACCTGTATCAATGTTTTCCCGATTTTTTGATAGACTGGACATTGTAAATGGAACACCAAAATCACCTTCTGTACATTTGTTGACAGCCTAGAAATACAAAGAGGTTCTTTAAATATTCTGCTCAATATCATTTTGATACCTAACAGTATAATATACATATAGTATCCAATATCTACTTAAAGTCACTGTAATCATAAATCTTTTGATATATGGTGTTTAAAATACCAAATACTTCTGCTAAGCAAACAAAGCAAAAATTTTAATATTTCCTCTAATAAGATGGACCTAAGCCATAAATTACATAACAGAAGCTTTATAGATATTCTAGAATATTAGTAATTTCAATAGTATATGGTTTCCTTCAATCTCCTTCAACCAAATTGAGATCTTCACTTAATCAAATATCAATGATATGTCTTGGCTACAGTAGAAATTATCCGCAGCATGTAAAATTAAAATATTAATTGCATATCATTTCCATAGAAAGTACCACTTAAGAAGTTTAAATAGGTCTGGAGAGATGGCTCAGCAGTTAAGAGCACTGACTGCTCTTCCAGAGGTCCTGAGTTGAAATCCCAGAGACCACATGATGGCTCACAACTATCCATAACAAGATCTGACTCCCTCTTCTGGAGTGTCTGAAGACAGCTACAGTGTACTTACATATAATAAATAAATATATCTTTAAAAAAGAAGTTTAAATAATATAAAAAGCTGTTTCACCTGAGAAATCTTGTGTAAGGCTTTTCAATTAGAATTTTACTATATAAATGAATTTCCCTTTTTACCCTATCTACCAAGAAGCTTAGTCACAATATTAATTACTAACCACATATAGCCATTTGTCCAAATAGTCTTAAATTTTTTTCCTTATACATTGCCTCAAATCCTGAGAGACATATTCTTCAGTGGTACAGCCACTGGTTAAGAGGTCAGGCTGCAATAAGCATTCTAATGAAACACACTGGATCACTCACACAAAAGAAACATGAAAGTAGATGGTGGGCTTTTTGGGAAGGGAAGGAATTAGTGGGAGAGGAATGAGAGAGGAATGGAGATTCTTAAATATACTATTCAATATCACTTTGACACTCAACTGTGCTAATGTTCAAATATATTTTAAGTGTGTGTATATATATATATATACATACATACCTACATATATATGTATATAGGCATATGTGTATATGTATATATCCATATATACACACACTTACATATGCCTATATACATACAGTAACTTAAAAAGCCACTGTAATTATAAACCTTTTGAAGTAGTGTTTAAAGTATAATTTACATATGTGAAAATGTCATAATGAAACCCATTATTACCTACAATTAATATGTTGTTAAAAACATTAAAAATAGCTTCAAATAATTTAAGCAGAGAGGTAATTTAAGTAAGCAAATTCTATTTATGCAGTTTTACAGCAGCAATTCTTTTAAAGGTTTTAAGTTAGGTGTGTTGCCAAAGACCCAGCCCTGCAAGAGCAGAAATACTTGGAGCTGTATGTGCTCCTGCAGGCAGATCCATTTCTCCATCTCAGCAGTGAATCTTTTCAAGAATCACTTTTAAAGGAGTCTTTTAAAGTTTGAATGTTGTCAACATACAATAAGGCCTGTAATTTCGGGGGGGGGAGGGGAAGTGCCATTCCAAACTTTAGGGTATATCAGCGATTAATGTAACATATAAAGTGAAAAGGCGTGCTTTTCTGCAGACGTGCCTGTGCTGTGGAAGTCAGAAAAGAACTTGCAGAGCTGCTTCCCTTGAGCTGGTGGGGATGGAACTCGGGTCGTCGCGCTGGTGG
Organism: Montemys delectorum; assembly: GCA_019843815.1. Taxonomy (NCBI): domain Eukaryota; kingdom Metazoa; phylum Chordata; class Mammalia; order Rodentia; family Muridae; genus Montemys; species Montemys delectorum. The sequence goes on from JADRCD010158614.1 coordinate 17,579, forward strand.
CAAGCGCCTTCCACTCCACCCCACCCTCCCAAGAGTCCTCTCACTCGCCCAAGCACTTTCTTTGTGGAGCATGTGGGTGTGTGGGTGGGTGTGTGTGTGTGTGTGTGTGTGTGTGTGTGTGTGTTTTCGAGACAGGGTTTCTCCGTGTAGCCCTGGCTGTCCTGGAACTCACTCTGTAGACCAGGCCTGCCTCTGCCTCCCGAGTGCTGGGATCAGAGGCGTGCTCCACCACTGCCCGGCCCAGGCAAACTGACCTTGAAGTAGTTGGAGTCTCCTCCCGCGGTCTGCGGTTTCACGGCCGACACCTGGCTGCTGCTCAGCCTAGGCGGGACGAACAACGCGAAGGGCTTTTGCTTCTCCATGCTGTCTCCCGGGCCTCAGGGGAAGGGGAGAGTTCCCTTGGTGAGTCAGGCTGAAGCACGGATGAGCTAGGCCCCGCAGACGGGTCCAGCGTCCGTGGGTCACCCCACGGCGCGTGTGGCCTGCGTGGTCCCGCCATCTCCCCACTCCGGGCCCGCCACGCGGCCACGGGCCCGGCCCGAACCTCGAAGGCCGCGGACGCCAGCCTGAAGCCCAGGCCCCGGGGCCTCCCTAGCCCAGGCACGCGGC
>JADRCD010158615.1:0-21791 GCA_019843815.1 Montemys delectorum
ATATATATAGTTTCTTCATGAAAAAAAAAGAGAGTGGTCCATGCAGGAGGATTCAGTAGTACAAATAAAACTGTAGCTTTAAGCATTTTATTAAATGAAACTGATACACTATTATTGGGTTTAAAAAGAAAAAAAAAGCATTTATAGAATTGATTGATTCTGGAACTGATGTTTCTATTATAGCCACTGAGTATTGGCTACCTGAATGGCATATTAGTTCATCCGAGAGAGAGTTGGAAAGTATGAGCTCTAAAAAGGTTAAACAAAATTACAGTGTATTTGGTTCCTTCCAGGCTCTTTGGGCTGGTGTCCTGAGCAGACCTTGGGCACAGGCTCTACAGCTAGTCCCACAACACCCAAATGAAACTGCTGCACTCCCAAATGCTCTAACAAGCCCATGATCACAGGATCCCAGAATCACAGGATTACAGAGACAACTTGATTCTGAGGAGTTCTGGCACAACCAGGATCACAAAAGGACAGGCTCCAGTCAGATTTGGCAAGGGCAGGTAGCACTAGAGATAACCAGATGGCAGGAGGCAAGCATAAGAAAATAAATAACACAAACCAAGGTTACTTGGCATCATCAGAACCCAATTCTCCCACCATAGCAAGTCCTGGACACACCATCACACCGGAAAAGCAAGATTCAGATACAAAATCACTTCTTATGAGGATGCTACAGGACTTTAAGAAAGACATAAATAGCACCCTCAAACAAATACAGGAGAACACAGGTAAACAGCTAGAAGCTCTTAAAGAGGAAACACAAAAATCCCTTAAAGAACTGCAGGAAAACACAATCAAACAGGTGAAGGAAATGAGCAAAACCATCCAGAATCCAAAAATGTAAATAGAAACAGTAAAGAAATCAGAAGGAGAGACAACCCTGGAGATAGAAAACCCTGGAAAGAAATCAGGAGTCATAGATGTAAGCATCACCAACAGAATACAAGAGATAGAAGAAGAGAGAATCTCAGGGGCAGAAGACACCATAGAAAACATTGACACAACAGTCAAAGAAAATGCAAAAAGCAAAAAGCTCCTAACCCAAAACATCCAGGAAACCCACGATGCAATGAGAAGACCAAACCTAAGGATAATAGGTATAGAAGAGAATGAAGACTCCCAATGTAATGGGCCAGTAAATATCTTCAACAAAATTATAGAAGAAAACTTTTCCAACCTAAAGAAAGAGATGCCCATGAACATGCAAGAAGCCTACAGAACTCCAAATAGACTGGACCAGAAAAGAAATTCCTCCTGTCACATGATAATAAAAACACCAAATGCACTAAACAAAGAAAGAATTTTAAAAGCAGTAAGGGATAAAGGACAAGTAACATATAAAGGCAGGCCTATCAGAATTACACCAGACTTCTCACCAGAGACTATGAAAGCTAGAAGATCCTGGGCAGATGTCCTACAGACCCTAAGAGAACACAAATGCCAGCCCAGGCTACTATACCCAGCAAAGCTCTCAATTACCATAGATGGAGAAACCAAAGTATTCCATGACAAAACCAAATTCACACAATATTTTTCTACAAATCCAGCCCTACAAAGCATAATAGATGGAAAACATCAACATAAGGAGCAAAGCTATACCCTACAAGATGCAAGAAAGTAATCTTTCAACAAATCCACACAAACCTAATTCCACCTCTTACAACAAAACAACAGGAAGTGACAATTAACTTTTCTTAATATCTTAATATAAAATTAATATTACCAACATATCCTAATTGATTGAAATCCAAAAATATGAGGAATTAGAAATTTGTTGATTGTCATTCAATGATCTCTCTAATTTGGTAATTGGAGAAATAGGTCCAATATTGTACAATCTATATGCACTTCCAGATTGTTTGTGATAGTGTCTTGCTGTGTACAACTTAAGGGTCTTGAAATCTTGCTTCTCCTATCTCAGCCTCTCTATTAGTAGTATTGTTTATTTCATGATTTTACACTATACTATGGTTTTCAGAACAGCTTATATTTTTCAAAAGTATTTATATACCCAAGGGAGACATAGACAATTAACTTGGGAGGTGGCTTATAGGAAAGAGAACAACAAAAAGTGAGACTGAATGCTTTGCTTGACATTTGTAGCTCTTGTATCAAATTTGAAGAAGTGGACTTTATAAGTTACTCTTTCTCTGAAGGGAATGCTTTTCCAAATTATCACAGCTAATGAACCTGATTCTTACCCACACCTAATGTCTGTGCCACACTCTAAGCAGAACCATTGTTCATTGAAACAGTTGGTGAATGACTTTATGGATAGACCATCTTAATACACACACCATTTCTTAAATGAATATAACCTGTTCTCTGTAGCCTGAGAATAAAGTCACTCACTCAAGTCAAAAAAAATTACAGTGTATAAATGTAGAATGCAAATCCCATAGCATGCTGTTACTCATATTCTGATTAAAAATTTCAAGAGAGTTTCTACAATCATCTAATGAGGAGATCTATATTCCTACCTCTAATGCTACCAATCTTCAAAATTGCAATTACTAATGAAAGATTGTTATATCAAAAAGGAAATGGACTAAGTTAAGGGTTACAAGGGATTATAGTACCTATGTTCTCACATGAACAGTATCATAAGCATGGATTGGGTATTTCATTGTGGCCAAAAAATTACATAGATTTTTAGCCTGTCTGAACACCTCAAAGACATATTTGTAAGGGAAAGTTATAGGCTCCTCACAAGTAGTCAGACAGCACTTGGAGAATGGGACCATAGATCTCTTTTTCTCCATGCAATCTCTTCCTTTTATAGTTAAAAGATAGTAAGGTAAATGGAGATGGTTAATTGACTTATAAGATCATAATGCCACCATATGGCCAAAAGGAGCTTTACAGCCTGGATTATCTACACTGACAGCTATTGGTAAAGATTGGCCTTCGATTGCTTTTGGATTTGAAAAACTATTTTTTTTACTACTCATATTTGTTTTGATAATAAGGCATGTATAACCTTTCCTGTTTCTTCACTCAAACCCCAGCTTCACTATCAATGGACTGTATTACCTCCAGGTATGGCAAATATCCTCTACTATGTGCTAATACTATGTAGGAAAGGTTTTACAGCCTGTGAGGCAGGCCTTCCCTCAGGCTTAGAGTAGTCATTATATAGATGATATTCTATTAGTCACCTCCAAAGAGGAAAAAGCTACATTGTGTATATGGCATGATTCAGGATGTGCTACATAAAAATGGTCTTATTATCATACTAGAAAAATTACAAAGATCAGACATGGTATAGTAACAAGAACATCTTTTAATACCCATGTATATATCAATTAGATAGAACATTTAAAACATTTTCAAAAATTTATTAGGGAGTGATAATTTCCTATATGTTACCTTTAAAAAGTATATTCCTTTGTTTTATGTGCACTGGTGTTCTAATTCTCCGTCTGTGTGGTGTGTGTGTGTGTCCTAGATCCTTTAGAACTGGAGATATAGACAGTTGTGAAATGGCACGTAGGTGCTGGGAATTGAAATCAGATCCTCTGGAAAAGCAGTCAGTGCTCTTAACCACTGAGTCATCTTTCCAGCCCCCCACATACTACTTTAAGAATACACAATCACTAGTCCATTGTTTAAAACTCTGAAAGGAGAGATGGCATTGGATAATTGATGATTTTATCTACAGAGACAAATGGAGAATTACAGCTCTTTGAATCCAAAGTAAAGGAGGCATATCTGCTTCACATGCTCCTTTACACTCTTTACATTTACTTATTTTTCTCACTAAATTGTCTACTATAGGTATTATAGCATAAGAGAATAAATCTTTGGAATGGATGTATTTACAGAATAAGGGCCAGAAAATGCTAACTTCATGTCTTTCTCTTCTTGCTCAATTATTAAATCAGTGGAGGATCTAATGTCAACAATTATACGGATATATTCCTTGCTGTGTTATCTTACACCTAACTAATAATCAGTTTTAAAGAGAGTTACAGAACTCTATGGAGTTTTCAAGTTTCATACACAAATTGTTATAGTAGGATTGGGAACTTTTAATTTAATCTTGACATCCTACCATGCTCCCATTACTCCAGGATCTACAACCACTGTTTAAACCTGCACTCATCCTGTGTTTATTACTTACTTTTGCACACTCTAACCTCCCTTGTTCGATTGCGAAACAAAATAAGCAAGCTGATGCACTAACTGACTATTTTTACCTCTCCACAATGCAAACATCACCATCTACATATTAATACTCCTGGAGTTCATGCACAATAACACATCCCACTTAAACAAGTGAGACAGTTTGTACAAGAATGTCCTACTTGTCTTCCTCACAATGCCACAGTCCTATAGATAGAGTTCATCCAAGAGGTAAAACCATGAGTGGATTATGGAAAGTAGATGGAACTTATGCTTTGGATTTTGTAGGTACCCGTGTGCATTGATTCATACTCTAAGTTTATTTGGGTTGCATCTATATCCTCAGAGAATGCTGCAAACTTTTGCTCATGTGGGAGTGCCTGCTACAATAAAAAGTAACAATAAACCAATCTGTAGTAGAAAAAAACTTAAAAACTTTTGTAAACATGGAATATTAACAATATGTTACAAATTATTCATAATCCTCAAGGTCAGAGCATAATTGAAAGAGCAAACAGAACATTAAAATAACAACTACTTTAAAAATAAAAACAAGGAGACATGAAGGTACATCCTTGTACTCTCTTTATTTACACTTATTTTGAAATTTTACCTGAGGGTGATACATGTTGAGGAACTCAAAACCATTTATCCCCAGAACATTCTGCACTGCATTTAGACTCGCCTGTGAAGCTTAAACAATTTGAGATTTGGAAGCCCCTTTGGGTGAAGAAATTTGGGAAAGGATATGCATCTGACATTGCAGATGTATTCACTGAAAGATTATGGATTATTCTCATGCTCCTCCAGTCCTGGGCCATGAAGGACAAAGGTGCAGAAAGAGAATAGGGCAGTCATCATGAAGACAGCAAACCTCCAGCAAGAAGGGCAAAAGCATTTATTGACAAAAGCAAACCATCAGATCAAATCTGACCTCCTGGGGCCAGGTAAAGATCCTATGCACCAGGGGAAAAGTTATACAGAGCCCTTTGTCACCTGAGAATCTCTTTCTGTTGATTCTAGCTGCTTTGACCTTTGTGTCTGTCGATACACATTCATCAAAGGACAATTAGATTTATCTACATGTAATCAAAACTAAAACACACACACACACACACACACACACAGACATACAAAACAAAACAAAACAAAACACTCTGGATATTCTATGTTAGAAAAATTAAAATGATACTGTCTTAAGTCGGGACCAGCCAGGAGGCTGCAGAACTGGACCAGAGCAGCTGGGACAGCGTCCTTCCTTCTTCCATCTATACTCAGGAGGTGGGGCTGTTTCACAGCCTTCTTTGCACCATTCTTAGCAGTGGAGAGCTTGTCTCCAGGGAATGCTCTGACTCCTGGACTGAGGTGAAATCAATATTTTCTCTTAAGTGATTATCTTTAGGCAGGACCAGCCAGGAAGCACAGGCTGCAAAGCAGCAGAGCAGCTAGGACAGGGTCTTTCTGTATCCATCTGCACCCAGGAGGTACAGCTTATCTGCAGGCCTCTGTGCACAGGTCTTGCCAGGAGAGAACTGATCTCCCAAGAGTGCTGACATGGGCGTACAGACCCACAGGAGGAAGAAGTTCCAGGCAGAGACAGCAAGAACATCTAACACCAGAGACCAACAGATGGTGAAAGACAAACACAAGAATCGTACCAACAGAAACCAAGACTAATTGGCATCATCAGAACCCAGTACTGGAAGTCCTGGATATACCAACACACCAGAAAAGGAAGATTTGGATTTAAAGTCATATCCCATGATGCTGATAGAGGATTTTAAGAAGGCCATAAATAACTCCCTTAAGGAAATACAGGAGAATACAGGTAAACAAGTAGAAGCCCTTAAAAAGGAAACAGAAAAATCCCTAAAAGAATTACAGGAAAACACAACCAAACAAGTGAAAGAATTGAAGAAAACCATCCAGGATCTAAAAATGGAAGGAAAAACAATTAAGAAACCACAAAAGCAAACAACTCTGGAAATAGAAAACCTAGGAAAGAAGTTAGAAGCCATAGATGCAAGCACCACCACCAGAATAGAAGAGATAAAAGAGAGAATCTCAAGTGCAGAAAATGCCATGGAAAACATTGACACAACAGTCAAAGAAAACACAAAATGCAAAAGAAATCCTAGCCCCAAACGTCCATGAAATCCAGGACACAATGAGAAGATCAAACGTAAGGATAATAGATATAGAAAAGAGGGAAGACCTCCAACTTAAAGGGCCAGTAAATATCTTCAACAAAATTATAGAAAAAAACTTCCCTAACCTAAAGACATAGATGTCCATGAGCATAAAAGAAGTCTACAGAACTCCAAATAGTTTGGACAAGAAAAGAAATTCCTCCCATCACAGAATAATCAAAACACCAAATGCACTAAACAAAGAAAGAATATTAAAATAAGTAAGGAAAAAAGTCAAGTAACATATAAAGGCAGATCTATCAAAATTAACTCAGACTTCTCACCAGAGACTATGAAAGCCAGAAGATCCTGGGCTGATGACATACAAATCCTAAGAGAACACAAATGCCAGCCCAGGCTATTTTACCCAGCAAAACTCCCAATTACTATAGATGGAGAAACCAAGGTATTTAATGAAAAAAAAAATTTACACAATATCTTTCCACAAATCAAGCCCTTCAAAGGACAATAAATGGAAAACTCCAACACAAGGAGGAAAACTACAGCCTAGAAAAGGCAAAAAAGTAATCTAAACAAAAGGAAAAGAAGATAGCCACATGAACAGAATTCCAACCCTAGCAACAAAAACAGCAGGAAGCAACACTTACTTTTTTAAAATATCTATTAATAATCAATGGACCCAATTCCTCAACAATAAGACATAGACTAACAGATTGGTTACATAAACAGAACCCAACATTTTGTTGCATACAGGAAACCCACCTCAGTGACAAAGACAGATACTACCTCAGAGTAAAAGGCTGGAAAACAAATTACCAAGCAAGTGGTCCCAAGAAATAAAGTGGAGTAGTCATTCTAATATCAAATAAATCAACTTTCAACCTAAAATGATCAAAAAGATAAGGAAGGACACTTCATACTCATCAAAAGTATGATTTGCTAAGATGAACTCTCAATTCTGAACCTATATGCTCCAAATGCAAGGACATCTACGTTCATAAAAGAAACTTTACTAAAACTCAAAGCACACATTGCAAGACACACAATAATAGTGGGAGACTTCACCACCCCAGTATCTGCAATGGACAGATAATGGAAACAGAAACTAAACAGAGACATAGTGAGATTAACAGAAGCTATGAAACAAATGGATTTAACAGATATGTATAGAATATATTATCCTAAACCAAAAGGATATACCTTCTTCTCAACACCTCATGGTACCTTCTCCAAAATTGACCATATGATTGGTCACAAAACAGGATTCAACTGATAAAAGAAGATTGAAATAATTCCATATAAACTACCAGATCACCACGAACTAAGGCTGGTCCTCAATAACAACATAAACAATAGAAAGCCCAAATACATGTGGAAGCTGAACAAAACTCTACATAATGATAACATGGCCAAGGAAGAAAGAAAGAAAGAAAGAAATTAAATACTTTTTAGAGTTTAATTAAAATGAAGCCACAACATACCCAATCTTATGGGACACAATAAAAGCTGTCCTGAGAGGAAAACTCACAGGTCTGAGTTCCTCCAAAAAGAAACTTCAGAGAGCACACATGAGCAATTTGACAGTACATCTGAAAGCTCTAGAAGAAAAAGAAGCAAATTCATCCAAGAGGAGTGAAAGGCAGGAAATAATCAAACTCAGGGCTGAAATCAACCATGTGGAAACAAAAAGAACTATACAAAGAATCAACCAAACCAGGAGCTGGTTCTTTGAGAAATAAAATAGATAAACCCTTAGCCAGACTAACTAGAGGGCACAGAGACAGTATCCTAATTAACAAAATCAGAAATGAAAAGGGAGACATAACAACAGACACTGAGGAAATCCAAAAAAGTCATCAAATACTACTGCAAAAGCTTATACTCAACAAAACTGGAAAACCTGAATGAAATGGACAATTTTCTAGACAGATACCAGGTACTAAAGTTAAATCAAGATCAGATAAATGATATAAACGGTCCCATATCTGCTAATGAAATAGAAATAGTCATTAAAAAAAATAAAGCCCAGGATCAGATGGGTTTAATGCAGAGTTTTATCAGACCTTCAAAGAAGACCTAATACCAATACTCCTCAAACTATTCCACAAAATAGCAACAGAAGGTACTCTACCCAATTTGTTCTATGAAGCTACAATTACTCTGATACCTAAAACACACAAAGACCCAACAAAGAAAGAAAACTTCAGACCAATTTCCCTTATGAATATCAATGCAAAAATACTCAATAAAATTCTTGCAAACTGAATCCAAGAACACATCAAAATGATCATCCATCATGATCAAGTAGGCTTCATCCCAGGGATGCAGGGTTAGCACAATATACAGAAATTCATCAACATAATCCACCATATAAACAAACTCAAAGATCATCTCATTAGATTCTGAGAAAGCATTTGACAAAATCCCACACCAATTCATGATAAAAGTCTTGGAAAGATCAGGAATTCAAGGCCCATACTTAAACATAGTAAAAGCAATATACAGCAAACCAGTAGCTAAACATCAAATTAAATGGAGAGAAACTTGAAGCAATCCCACTAAAATCAGGGATTAGACAAAGGTGCCCACTATCTCTCTCTACCTATTCAATACAGTACTTGAAGTCCTAGCCAGAGCAATTACACAACAAAATGATATCAAAGGGATACAAATTGGAAAGGAGGAAGTCAAATTATCACTATTTGCTGATGATACGATAGTATACTTAAGTGACTCCAAAAATTCCACCAGAGAACTCCTAAACCTGATAAACATTTTAGCAAAGTAGCGGGATATAAAATTAACTCAAGCAAATTAGTAGCCTTCCTCTATATAAAGGATAAACAGGCAGAGAGGGAAATTAGGGAAACAATACCCTTCACAATAGTCACAAATAATATAAAATACCTTGGTGTGACTCTATCTAAGCAACTGAAGTATCTGTATGACAAGAACTTCAAGTCTCTGAAGAAAGAAATTGAAGAAGATCTCAGAAGACGGAAAGTTTTCCCATGCTCATGGATTGGCAGGATTAATATAGTTAAAGTGGCCATCTTGCTGAACTCAATCTACAGATTCAATGCAATCCCCATCAAAATTCCAACTCAATTCTTCACAGACTTGGAAAGAGCAATTTGAAAATTCATCTGGAATAACAAAAACTTAGAGTAAGGAAAACTATTCTCAACAATAAACGAACTTCTGAGGGAAATCACCATCCCTGATATCAAGCTATATTACAGAGCAATTGTGATAAAAACTGCATGGTATTGGTACAGTGATAGGCAGGCAGATCAATGGAATAGAATTGAAGACCCAGAAATGGACCCAAATATCTATGGTCACTTGATCTGTGACAAATGAGCTAAATCCATCCAGTGGAAAAAAAAGACAACATGTTCAACAAATGGTGCTGGCTCAACTGGCTGTTAGAATGTAGAAGAATGCAAATCGAAGCTTCTGTAAGGCAAGGGACACTGTCAATAGGAAAAAACATCAACCAACTGATTGGGGAAAGATCTTTACCAATCCTACATATGATTATATGATTGAGGGCTAATATCCAATGTATACAAATAAGTTAGACTTCAGAGAACCAAACAACTGGATTAAAAATGGGGTACAGAGCTTAACAACGAATTCTCAACTGAGGCATACCTAGTGGCTAAGAAGCACCTAAGGAAATGTTCAACATCCTTAGTCATCAGGGAAATGCAAATAAAAATAACCCTGAGATTCTACCTGATACCAATCAGAATGGCTAAGATCAGAAGCTCAGGTGAGAGTAGATGCTGGTGAGGTTGTGGAGAAAGAGGAACACTCTTCCATTGGTGGTGGGATTGCAAGCTGGTATACCCACTCTGGAAATCAGTTTGGCAGTTACTCAGAAAATTGGACATAGAACTACCTGAGGACCCAGCTATATACCCAAAAGATGCTCCAACATGTAATAAGGACACATGCTCCACTATGTTCATAGCAGCCTTATTTATAATAGCTAGAATTTGGAAAGAACCCAGATGTCCCTCAACAGAGGAATGGATACAGAAAATGTGGTAAATTTACACAGTGGAGTACTACTCAGCTATTAAAAACAATGAATTTTTAAAATTCTTAGGGAACTGAATGGATCTGGAGAATATCATCCTGAGTGAGGTAACCCAATCACAAAGGAACACACATGGTATGCATTCTCTGATCAGTGGATATTAGCCCAGAAGCTTGGAATACACTAGATTCAATCCACAAACCACAAGAAACTCAAGAAGAAGGAAAATCAGAGTGTGGATATTTCAATCCTTCTTAGAAGGGGGAACACAATAACTATGGAAAGAGTTGCAGAGAAAAAGTGTGGAGCAAAGACTGAAGGAAGAACAATCCAAAGACTGCCCCACATTTGCATCCTTCCCATATAAAATCACCAAACCCAGACACTATTGTAGATGCCAGAAAGTACTGCCTGACAGGAGCCTGATATAACTGTCTCCTGGGAGGCTCTGCCAGTGCCTGACTAATATAGAAGTAGAGGCTCATAGCCATCCACTGGACTGAGCACTGGATCCCCAACGAAACATGTAGAGAATGGACCCCAGAAGCTGAAGGGTTTTGCAGCCCCATAGGATGACAACAATATGAACTAACCAGTACCTCTAGAGCTCCCAGGTACTAAACCACCAACCAAAGAGTACATATTGTGGGACTCATGGCTCCATCTGCATATGTAGCAGAGGATGGCCTAGTTGGTCATCAATGTGAGGAGAGGCCCTTAGTCCAGTGAAGGCTCTGTGACCCAGTGTAGGGGAATGCCAGGGCCAGGAAGAGGGAAAGGGTAAGTTGGTGAGCAGGGGGATGGAATAGGGTTTTTTTTTTCAGAGGGGAAACCAGGAAAGGGGATAAATAAAGAAAATATCTAATAAGAAAAAGAAAAAAATCAAAAACAAAAACAAAAAAACCAACCAAACTCAATGACTGCCCTACTAAATGCCCCATACTCTGGAGGACATCTTTCACTTCTCAATAAAGAATTTTAAAAATAAAATAAAAATAGACAAGAAAAATTGAAATGAGGCAGATGTCTGAAAATGTTCTAGGAATAGAGTCGTTGTTGATTTTTGAGTGCTTCTGAGAACACTCAAAGAAAATAGTACAGGAGACTTTGACCTCCGTTTCTTCAAACCAAAAGATTGTTTTCAGGAGGGATGTTTGCCTTTGTTCCAAGGGTTTGTGATAAGAGTGGGTCTACTACAGGTTAACTGCTCCTGCTTGCAACCATTAACTAGAGAGTGTTTAAAGTGCCCTTTGTATTTTTCTATGCTAAAGCAGGTTTTTACCACATGCAGCTTGAACTCACGTGTTATGTACTAATATGACCTTTCTTAAACCTCTGAGTATAAATTGTCTGATTTTCTGTATAGTTAGCCATAGTATGAAACTTTAGACTTCTCTTCTTCTGGAGCATTGACAGTATAGGTTTTAAAACCAGATATTAAACTGTATCTGTTATCAATTCTACCCAAATATACACACGTGCTTGGTAGAGAAATTCTTGTGGATCAATGGTTCAGAACATGTCTACATCGTCTGCATCATCTGCACACTGGACTTCCACCTGCTCTCCAAATGACAATTATGACCACACCAATTGAGAACAGTATTTATTATTTCTTAAAATTTATCTGCGAATTTCATATAATGTGCTTTTAGAAATTAATACCTACCTACCACAATCTTCCCTAAATCACCCCTTTCCTTCCAATCTAACTTAGTATCCTTAGAAAACATAACAAAACAACAACAAAACAACCTCAAGACCAGCTTGTGCACTCCAAATATTCTTCTGTATGTGGTCTTCCACTAGAGAATGGTTGACTTCACAGGGGCTGCACTCTTCCCCTCTCACAAGTCAACCATGGTCAAAAGTCTGTGGCTCTGTGTGTCTTGAGTGCTCATCTCCCCTCTCCATGCTCATATTTGGTATGTTATTGTGTTGCTCAGATTTCATACATGTGGCATTTTATTCACATGAATACAAAATTCTATAATTTTATCTCTTCATGAGAAAACAATTTGGCTTTGGGATTCTAAGAATCTTTATGGAGTCCCGTAAATCTCTAGTCACTAAGGTCTAGACAATTTGCATATAAAATTTGAGTGTAGTTAGCACTGAGACTAGAACTTTCTGGGGAGCTGATTGATGTGTGCAAATGCATGTTTATGTGTACCAAGGTGAGCATGTGACATGGAGAAGAGTAACTCAGATGTTCAATTGAGTGCCTTTCCTGTTTTAGACAACATTTCTTGTTTGTTGATTTTTTTTCTACTGCTGACCCACAAAGGTCCAGGAATTCTATTTCTGCCTTCTCTCTGTGAAGGTACTATTGCCATAGAGTCATACAATACCATGTCTGACTTCATGTGGATTAGGGGTATTCAAACTGTGCTGCTCACAGTACATTGAAAACATTTTATGTCCCAAGCCATCTTTGTAGCTTAGGCATTCACTAAATATAGCAAATATGTTAAACATATATGTCAACTTCGATCCTATGAGGTTTGTCTGAGAGTTCTGAAATTATTACCTCATTTGGGGCCTGAATTAAAACTGATTCAGATAAGATGAGAATATTACTCTCTGCAACAAGATTTTGCAGTCTACTGTAAACAATTTGAGATTACAAGTGATATAGTTATTGAAAACCCTCCCCAAATCTAACAGCACTAGTTTAGACCTTGATTGATATGTAGTCTTTATGACAACTTTCAAAGGTTTTACTGCAGAGAGCAGAATTTTTTTTGTAACAGACAAAATAGTTACAAGCCCAGGCCCATGACAGGTGCTAGTACTAGAATTTTCAGAGCAGTCTCATAAAATGGATCATTATCCTCACATCTAAAATAGATTTTCTTTGTGACTGAATTCATTAAGTATTGGATCATTCCAAAAATATATTGTGATTAGGGAGAAGTTTTTTTCAGTAGAAAACTTAAGACACTCATAAATTTTCAAAGATTCAAATTATATCACTTTATAGTATGCTGTGTGTAGTGATTCATCTGATACTTTTTTCATATCTGACTCTTGAACTCTCTCTTATTTTTGTATTTCTTCCTTGAATGTTCTGAATCTCACTCATACTGGTTAGAAGCAGAGACACATGTTTCATGTGTTATGATGCACAGAAATGATTGTAATGGCAGCACTCATCTCTCCTTTCCCTTTAGATATTTCTTTTACAAATACTGGCAAGGAGCCCAGAAATGTAGGTTTCCTTTTTAAATTCTCTTTCTCTCTTGAGTAGCCAAAAGGTTAGTCAAATCTTGAACTCCATCTTTCTTTAAACCACATTCTTAACTGCACACTGAACAGACCTACATCAAAATTATAATGCAAACTCATGCTACATTTCAAACATTTTAAATATGTGCTTAATGTTCGTGTGCTAGAAAAAATAATAAAAATAACTCCCTACTAAAAAATCTTACATATGCATTGACTTAAATAATTGACAAATGGAACAAGTAACTCTGAAGAATTTGCTAAGTCTACACAGCATTGGCAGTGATGGCATCATAATGCCAGCATTTCAGAATGTGTCCATGGTAGTCACAATGTTCATATCCAAGGTACTTGTAGACCCAACACCTTCTGTGGCATTATAACATTTCTTGTTGTATCTGTTTCTAAATTGGCTTAGGTCAATTACAGCTAACCTAAGCCTTTAGGTTCCACACAGTCATTCCTAGAATCAGACTTTTATGGACTTTCTCAGACTCAGTATACATTCCCCTCCCATGGACACTTTACTTCACCTTCTGTGGAATCTGGGCAAGGGCCCACGCAATGCCATTGGCCCTTTCTTCCGTCATGTTCCTGACCATTGAGCCCAGAGAAAACACCACCACACCATGCTCTCCAGAGCTCTGGACGAAGTCTTCCATTTCCTGAGAAGAAAGAATTTGTTCTGTCACACAATAATAATAGTAGAAAAATCACTAGTAAAACTCTTACAAAAAACCCTAGAAGAATAAAAACAAGTATTCTTAGGAATTTTTAGAATAATGGTGTTAAAACATTATGAAGACAGAACTGGTACAGTCAAACTCTGTGAACATCACAGGAAGCAGTACAAAGTCTACTCACATGTTCGACAAATGTTCTCCTTATTTTCCTCTGGTGAAATAAAAGCTCAGAAATGCAAGTGTAGTATGTGAAATATTTTCAAAATTGTAACTTAATTACATTTTCATCCTATAGAAAGTATAAATTTTCCTTGTTGTTTTATTTCTTTCCTATGATGGCTGATTTAACATTATTTTCTAGTGTTTGATAAAGTAATATCTACATTGTATTATGTACATATGTGGTAATTAACACAAATTTCCTACCATAATTAAATGTTTTAGTCTTTATAAAGAAATCCTAACTGTATTATATACATATAGTATGTAATACTTTTCTAATATTATGGTGTATAATTAAGAGTATTTTCAAAGATGACTCCCACAATTCATTCTTTGGGACAGAAACTATGCCAAAGTTTTTTTCATGTGGATAAAAAATAATTACCTCATATATGGTAATCACAGCTTTTGAATTACTGATGTGCTAAATTTAACTGGCTTAATTCCTCTCTATGTGCCTTTATATATGTGTGTGCATGTCTCTGCACCTCTGTGTGTGTGTGTGTGTGTGTGTGTGTGTGTGTGTGTGTGTGTGTATTGGAGATTAGTGGTGCCTATGGGGTTTTCTGCCTTTGTTTTGCACATGGGTGCCAAAGGTTAAAATCAGATGATCTCTCTATCAATCTTTTTTTTGTTTGTTTGTTTGTTTAGTAAGTGGTGAACTTTATTTAGTAGTAACAATTACACAGGGATGTAAATAGTATACCCAGGAGATAATGTGGATCTATATTTGAGGAACAGCAATTTATAATAATCTAGGTAATGTACTATGAAAGTTATAAAACATTTTTTCTATGGGGACTATAAAGATTGCTACTCTTTTTTTTTTAATTTGATATTTTATTTCTTTACATTTCATTGATACCTCTTCTCCTGGCTACCTCTCTGAAAAAATATCAAAAACAAAAAACAAACCCTGTTTCCTCGCCCCCCCCCTCCCTGCTTACCAACCCATCCTTTTCCACTTCCTGGCCCTGGCATTCCCCTACACTGGGACATAAACTTTCACAGGACCAAGGACCTCTCTTCTCATTGATGACCAACTAGGCCATCCTTTGCTATGCATATGCTTCTGGAGCCATGAGTACCACCATGTGTACGCTTTGGTTGATGGTTTAGTCTCTGGGAGTTCTGAGGGTACTAGTTAGTTCATATTCCTTTCTATATTCAATAAACAAATTCAGACACTATTGCGTATATCAGCAAATGCTGGTTGACAGGAGCCTGATATAGCTGCCTCCTGAGAGGCTCTGACAGTGCCTGACTAATACAGAAGTAGAGACTCACAACCCGTCCATTGGACTGAGTACAGGGTCCCCAATGAAGGAGTTAGAGAAAGGACCCAAGGAGCTGAAGGGTTTGCAGCACCTTAGGACAAAAAACAATATTAACTCTCTATCAATCTTTAATATAGTTTTTGAGACTGTCTCTCATTGAACACGAACCTCACCATTTTTATCTGGTCTATATGCAGCAAGCTTCAGTATTAACCTGTTTCTATAGTACTAAAGTCTTCATGCTATGCCAGGACAACCAACTTTTTATGTGGGCACTGGGATCCAAATGCATGTCCTTATGCTAAGGACTTTAACCAATGGCTAATCACTCTAGTCCTCTGTATGACTTTATTTAACTCACTGATTTTCTAGTTCTATCAGGTTTTTCCTGAGTTTATTGAGCTCCTACTTAGTAGGACACTTAATTTCATTTCTCATATATCTCTATCATGGGGGAAAAAAGGTAATGACAGACGTAGAATCACTTTCACCAGAAATGAAATGAAGTGAAATGAAAAAGTGATAAAAAGTATGTATTTACCTTAGGCAAGGGTTTAGCAGGTTTGCAGTGGAGTCCTCCAACATAGTCAACATTTGGTAAGGTTGGGTGAGGAAACTCCAGGTCCCAGTAGGATCTAATCAGCCACATTTCTGCTTTGCCCATTGTCTCAGCTAAGGTGGTTGGCCTTCCTAGATGGAGAAAATGAGCAAATGAGACAGAGAAAAGTTGACAGGACTGTCTGCTGAGTATAAAATATGTTTTTCAAAAAGTGTTAGAAAAAATTGTGTTTTACATGGAGAATATGCTTTTAAAATGTAATATTCATACATGTAATATAATTTACATCAGTAATTGATTTGTGGCTCATATAGTATATGTAAATCTAAATTTGGGTTTATTTTTAAAGGAGATAGTAGGACTTAATGTATATTTCTTCATTAATTTAACACCATAAGTAGTTAATGAAATAACCCACTAAGCCACTCTATGAATAAGTACACATTTTATTCCTCTCTAAATCTTCAAAGGGAACTGTGTACACATAAACACACATTCCAGGTACAAATGTCACAACATGCTTTGTACCCTGCCCAGGATTCCCAGGGTCATGGTTTGTAGCTAATCTTTCTTCCTTCTTTTGCCTAGGAAAATGTGAAGTTTATGAATGGCTGGATTTCTTGTTAGTGCTTCAAACCTTGTCTCTTACTAACACATTTAATGTACTTATTCTGTAAAAACAATCACAATATTTTCAACAATTATGAGAATAGGATTTTTTTGGCCAGTTATAAGTATGGTATATTTTTTAAGACAAAAACATGACTTCAAGAAATACAGACCGAGTGCATGCATATTCATGCTTCTGTTGAGTTTAGACATTTGCAATCAATGTTATGAAATGATACAATGAAGAAATATGGGGCTGGCAGAAACCTCAGTTTTACTCTTAAGCTTGGGAAATAACAGTATCTTTCAAGAGTAGCAGAAATCTTTAAGAAATTCAAAGAAAACATTATATGATTTATCTTTTCATTTATTGTGTGTGTATCTGCATGAGTGTATGCTAAGTTTATACCAGTGACTGTGGATACCGTAAGAGGGTTGCAGGTCTGTTGAAGGTGAAGTTACAGGTAATTTTGGAACACTGGACACAAGCAGGTGCTAGGAACAAAGCTCAGGTACTAAAAGTGAGCCAAGAACACTTAAAATTTTAGTCGTGTTCTCACACCCCACATGTTAATTTTAAAAATTAACACTGGTCTAAGCAAAAGAAAATAATTTCTTCAATGTTACACACACACACACACACACACACACACACACACACACACACACACGTATATATGTTACATTTGAATCTACATGAATCAAGACTTGTGTAACTGGCTAGGGTCTTATTTAAAATAGAGGAAACTTTTGTAGTAAATGAGATAAAATAATTACTAAGGGACCATCTAATTGCAACTGCAGAGTGAACCAGAATGTCGTATACAGGACTACTACCTTCTTCTACTTGATCGATACTAAGAGCTTTAACAAGAGTGTGTGAGTTTGTTAGCTAATATCCTATTATATATTTAATCACTTACAAAAATAACTTTGCTATACTTTCATGGACATACAGTTTCGATTACTTGTGTAACTAGAATTATCAAGCTACTAAGGAAGAAATATAACTTACCCAAAGTTTCGCTGTAAAACTGATCCCATTGATTGTCCTTAAATGTCTGGAACCAAAAGTCAAAATAAAGCATGCATATCATATTTTTTACCCTCTCTATGAATGTCATGTGCCCACCTAATCCTGACAGAATTACAGGCACATAAGAGGGGGGGAGTAGAAGACCTCCACTGTACTTTTCAAATTTGTAGCCTGGAGAGAAACGAAGACTGTACAGAAAAGGAATGTGGAGCAACTCGGCTATGAGCTCCCCACAGGGACCAATGGCATCTGACAAAAGGACATCAAACTTCGATTCCTGGAGTTTTGTCATGAGCTGTTTGTTTGAAACTGTCTCTTTACAAAGAGCTAGACAGTAATCAGAATATTGATCCATTAAATTTTGTAGTAAAGAAGAATATGACAAACATATATCTCTTGGAATCTCATAAGTCCATGTATCCACAAACTTTGTGAAAAAATTATCCAGTTCATCATTACTGAAAGATGTAGGAAAAGTTTCAAACTTAAGGCCAGGTGAGTTTTTGGGATCAAGAAAGATGGAAGATGAAGGTCTCAGAACAGTGACTTCATGGCCCTTCTGTACAAGTTCATCCAGTATTATTTTTATGTTCATCCAGTGACTGAAGTCCATCGGCCACACCAACACCTTCCCACACTTTGCAGATCTGAAGCAGCAACTCATCTGTAGCAGGAGCAGAGCAGAAATCCACTTCCCAGGCATCCTGAAAATCAAACTCCTTCTGTTCACAGTGTGATCCCTTCTGTCACTGTTTGACTTTTTATCTAAGAAG
This sequence comes from Montemys delectorum, assembly GCA_019843815.1. Classification (NCBI taxonomy): domain Eukaryota; kingdom Metazoa; phylum Chordata; class Mammalia; order Rodentia; family Muridae; genus Montemys; species Montemys delectorum. The sequence goes on from JADRCD010158615.1 coordinate 18,720, forward strand.
CTTTAGCCCAGAGGTTAAAATATAACTTGCATTGCTCAAAGCTGATAAGGAAATGACCATTACTATGGTGATAGGGAAAAAGACAAAGAATGATTTTAATTATTCTCTGTTTACATGAGAGTGTCTAATATCTCTTTTATCATGGAGCATTTTCAATAAGCTAAGAAGCTAAGAAGTAATGACTTCATGTTAAATTATTAGTAGTACATATATATTAGAATATTCTAAAATGTCTCACAAACTGGTGACATCATAATGTGACTGGTCTCTGAATTATCCTCTAAACAGAATTTAATGCATATTAATTTACATAGTTGATCATTATTTCTTCCACATAATGAATGAAAAATGTTTGTTTCTGTGTTGATCCATATAGTCATATAATTCAATTAAGCAATATGATAAGTATTTTGTGGTATACGTACACTAAACCATAAGCAGCTTGACAACAAATTTGTAAGAATTTCATGAGACATAGTTACCTTATTCAGTCCTTACTTCAGCAAAGTCACAAAACCTGGAAAAATAAAACAGATATTCCACTGATCTCTTTCGTAAAGGACCAAAGTTTAAAGGGATATGTTGAGATTCCACAACATAGATGTTGTGGCTAGAATTTTCTGAACACTGAAGAACTGTTGCACATACAAATCCCAGTACTAATGACTGTATGCTCAAAACCTGCCCAAGATTGCAGGCCGTAGCCCTAGCATAGATAAAAGTCACATGAATTCCCATCCCTCCCTGAGGAGTTACTGACAGGTGAGGGCTGCTATGGATGAAGTCTGTAGTTTCAGAATGAGAGGGCTAGCCATGCTTCAGGAGTGGGCTTTACACTATTGTGGTAAATATTTAAAGGGAAATTTCCACCTATCCTTGATCATTCAGTTCTCAAATAAAAGACACATAACCTTTATGATTAAAATTAGCATTAATAGCACTAGAGCTGGGCAGATATCAAAGCCCTCTGCTATTTTATCTACATCTCTGTCAATAACTTGGCAATTTCCATTTGTGCTCCTCTTCCAACTGGTCAGTCCTTATGGTCATGTTCTCATGGTTCAACTACCCCATAGCATCTTCTCCTCTCCTCTCCTCTCCCCTCCCCTCCTCCCCCTCCTCCTCCTCCTCCTCCTCCTCCTCCTCATCGTCTTTGCTAAGCCTATGAATTAAACCTATGCCTGCCTACCTCTTCTACTCAGCTGTAGGCACTTTTATTGATGAATCAGGGATAGCTTTGGGGGGCAAAGTTACATAGCATCACTTGGTGAATGTGAGGAATTCCTTGTGCCTGGGAATGACCAGACCTTGGGGTTTAGTATTTAGCATTACAATACAAAGCAGCAGACCAGACCTTAGCATTATACCTATCCACATGCTGGCAAAACTAAGTCGATTCCATTTGGTTTAAAAAACACATATTAAATTGGGAATGAAAAGTGGTGGGGTATAGTGGAAAAAATGGAGGGGAAGGCAGAGCTGGTGATTTGACCAAAACATGTTATATGCATGTCTATAATTCTGAACAATAAAATCATTGTCTTTTAAAAGGAAACTGAGCACAAGGCAACTACAGTCTTGACTCTGCAAACAAATAAGAATGATAAGGAGCTTAACCTGGCATGTCAGAGTATGCAGGGACTCCCAGCAGCTTCTTGTCACACCCTGGATGGGAGAAGACTTTGTCTTCCATAGTCTGTGTGGTTGATTTGGTGGGATTCACAGTTAGCACACTACTGCATTTATCCAGAGTAAAAATATCCAATACATAATTTTTCCATTTATCATCTGATCCACCTGCATAGATCAGGAGATGTCTTGTAAAGTAGCTGACCAACTTACCCATGTCTCCTGTATCTTAGATTACTCTACCCTAAAATCCTATTATCTAGCCATGTGTACATTCACAACAGTGTGAAGCACATGGGAAATCATTCTATGTATTACACCTTCTAGAATCATTTGTGAGATAACTTAATGAATATGCTCTCTCCTGTTACCATTCTATCATCCACTGACTACTTTAAAAAGTTCACCATGGTAAAGGCCTTACCTGTTATTCCTCGTCTTCTGGAGAAACAACAAATTATCTTCCTTGGAAATCCTTGCACAGACAGAGCCCAATTATTATCTCTATAATGCTCTAGGTATTTCTTAATCAATTAAAGTTAATAATTTATCACTATTGATCATATCCTTTTACATATAAAATCAACACATTTGACCTATGGACAAAATTTGTGAACTAATGAGACAACATTTGTCTCTAAAGAAGCAAGAAACTGTCTACCAGCAGACTGCTAGAAGTAAAATCGAGGTATTTCCTTATAAGAATTTCAAAATTGGGAAATGTTAGGCAATTTTGCATTACTAGAAAGTACTGTTGAGCAATTTGACAAAATTAGAAATGAAGTATACATAATGAATGGCATATCTCCAGAGATGGATCTCAGTATAAAGAATCAAATACATACATGGTAATAACTATTCAGTCAACAATGTGGAGTTAGAGTAGAGTCTTTTTGAGGTGTTTATTTTTAAAATTAAAAATAGATTATTTTTTCATACAATAGATAATATTTGCCCTTCTTCTACTGCTCCCAGTACTTTTTCCTCCTCTCCCCTCTTGATCTACTTCCTCTCTGTTTCTCATTAGTAAAAACAGCAGGCTTCTAAGAAATAAAAACCAAACATGACAAGTGAAAATATAAGTTGAAGCAAAACTATCATATTGACCCGGCAACCCCACACGAGGAAAAAGAATCCCAAGAACTGGCACAGGAGTCAGAGACCAACTTGTTCTCTCAGTCAGGAATCCCGGAGTAACTAAGCAAGAGGACTTATTTTAGGCTATACACTACCTGTGCTTGCTTCTTCAGCCTCTGTGAGCTCCTATTCCTCTTGCTTAGTTGAGTCAGAGGGACTTGTTCTTGTTAGAAGAGTATCAGACCTTGAATGTAAGTTATATGAAACAACTGAGGCAGTCAAGTAAGTGGGAAAGCAAAGGAAAAGGACTTCAGAAAGCTTCAAAGATACTTTAAACAATTGGACACTGAATTTTGAGTTGTTTTT
>JADRCD010158616.1:6482-21583 GCA_019843815.1 Montemys delectorum
TTTTTTTTTTTTTTTTTGAGGTAGGACCTTATACTATAGCCCAGGCTACACTAGAACTCCAGGCAATCCTCCTACTTCTGTCTGTTGAGTACTAAGATTAGAGGTATATAGGTATCTACCATATATGTGTGTGTGTGTGTATATGTGTGTGTGTATATATATATATATACACATATTTATATACATATGTATATGTATATACACATATATATGTGTATATATTGGTTTTCCAATATATTCCTTTAAAGCCCATTGCTCTCTTCTTTGGATTCCATTGATACGTGACATAAAAAATCATTGATTTATTATGCCTGAATGGTTTGAGCTATAATACTAATTCCAATATGATTATAATAATTTATAACTTACTTGTATTAGTCAGGCTTCTCTACAGGAACACAACTGATAGAATGAATATAGATGATATAGATTTAGTTCTATATAGATATGTATGTCTATATCAATATAGATATAGATACAGAATTCAGTAGACTGGCTTGCAACTGTGGTCCAGCTAGTCCAACAATGGCTATCTTCCAATGGAAGGTATAAGATTCTAGTAGTTGCTTAGTTCGTCCATGAGGCTTGATGTCTCAGCTGGTCTTTAGTACATACCTGAATAAAGAGTAGGCTCTAATGCCAATGAAGAACTGGATTTGCCAGTGAGAGTGAGAGCAAGCAGCCTAAGAGAGCAAGCTTCCTTCTTCTGTGTTCTTTATCTTGGCTGCCAGCAGAAAGTGTGGCCCAGATTAATGGCGGATCTTCCTACCTCAAAAGATATTAACTAAAAAGTCTTTATATACTTCAAATGATTTAATTAAGAAAAAGATTCTTCACAGTTATATCCAGTTGCCTGGGTTTTAGTTTGATCCAGATGCAGTCAAGTTGACAACCAAGAATAGCCATCACGTTACATAAGACAAAATTTAGATAGAAATGAATCCTAAACCATCACTTTGTGAAACCCTAACAAGCTTTCGGAGTCAATGCAGGAATGAAGAGTATGTATGTCCCAGTAAGAGGCTTGCAGTTAGTGGCCAGGTAACACGCCAGCACACTTAGCACAAGTATGAATCCCAGTCTAGTTGTTCTGCAAACTAAGGGGTTTGAGGTCATCAGAGACTGTAAGTTTAAGAGCTGGAAAACAATGAGTTGAGCAATATTTAAAACATTAGTTGTAAAATTCATCCTACCTCTTTTCACATAGTTCCTGTGACCCTGTTCTTTCCCTGTGTCTGTTTTCAGCTTACCTGACCCTGCTGCTTGGTTTGTTGGTGTTGCTTCATTTTCTCCATCAGGGAGGGCAATGTACACTTTCTTCAGTTTATGGGACTCATAACCACCAATAGCCATTTGCTTTAAATTAATTACCTCTCTGAACTCTTCCCTGTGATTTGGATTCTTGCTGTCCATTGCTCTCATCAATGTGCCTCTCAATATATTTTCTCTATCTTGTCCCTCTGAGCACCTGGCAACAGAGCACCTTGGATGATTTTTTTTTTTAGAAAAATCCTTTCTTGATGGCTTATTTTGAGCTGCCAAGTTAGGCTCTCTGAAGGCTGGGGAAAGATGACTCCTAAGCAGGTAAGAACGAGCCACAGGAGAGCATCTCACAACTCATTTACAGATGTAGTTAACATGGTCTCCTGCATTATCAACATCAGGGAATAGGGAGGGTCACTTGAAATTGATCAGCTGGCATATTTTTGGTCGTGGGGAAGAGAAGCACTAGCCATTTAGACTAGTCTTGTGGTTTCTGAAATATGTTTTTACAAGATACTATGTTAGTGAGCCAGTTAAGAAGTTATGGGATTAGGTTTGAACAAAGATCAGTAGTTATATCTTCGGACAACCCATGAAAGCAAATTCATTTTAAGAGTGTACATAGCAGAAGTTCATTAAGTATTGGCTAGATGATTGATCTAAGGAAAGAGCCAAAGAAAGAAGAAACAAAGAAGGAGCAAGGTTGAAGAAAATAAAAACTAGCAAATGGTCATTTTTAGTCATGTCTTTTTGAGTCAGTAGTCAACTAGAATGAGCAAGAGGTTGTCCAGGACTGTTGGGCAGCCTGTTTGAGTTTAATGCAGATACAAGGCTTTGTGAAGAAAGCTTATTAATGTTATCATAGACAATGTAAACAACAAAACAGATTCCCTGAAGAAAGATTAGGCTCAAAGGCAGAAGTAATGGTTTTTCCTCCTGAAATACAACCCAAAAATCTTGATGGGGACATGGTCTATCTTGTCTTGGGACTGGCCTATCTTTGTCTTGGGCACATGTTTATTTTTTTTTTTTAACGATTTATCTTATTTTGTAGAACTGAAAAGACATTCAGTTCAGTTTTATTTTAACTGTTTGATCTTTAGTTCCTCATTAAGGCCAACTACTGCTTCGTAGATTGTTCTAGATCAAAGTTAAAGCAATAGTTGCTGCCTTTAATAAACACTGCTGAATTTGGAAGGCAATTACATTAGCCAAAATCTTATTTTTATAACTTGAGGTTCTAAAAAGCAATTCAAAATCAACCCCTTAGCATTTCCCAAAATATTCCAATCCATCTGCTTTAAAAAATTATTGCCAGATTCTTTAATGTGTTAGTAAGAAATAAAACCTGCCTACTCTCGCATCTGCGCTTGGGGTGTTCTTTTTCTATTGAGAGGTCCATCTAGCCACCATCCCTGGAGCATTTGAGGATATAGGCAAATCCATGCAGCCCCTATTCCAGTAAGTGCTTTACAAAGAGGCTGCCAAGTCCTATTTGAGGGTCATCATGTTCTTTCCTAAAATGTGCATGGGGAAATTGTCAGGGCACTAACCCTGGATTCTTACGGGTCTCAGCAGTGCCAGTGACGATAATTACAGAGTTACAGTTTTGCCTCTTGTTTTTAATCACTGGACATTATACCTCAGGATTTCCTTTTGCTGTTTCTCTTTCTTGACTGGTTGTTTTGCAAGAGGAAGAGGATTGAATGTCTGAGCTTAGCCGACTAAACCCTGTCATTTGATATTTCTGCTTAGGGTTTGGTAGAGCCTTCACGGTTAGTAAACTAGAAGAAAACATTGTGCGTAGATTAGCATCTAACTCCTAGCATTACTACGGGGCTTGGTTGGCACTCCGTGGGACTTCAGAGGTAAAGACAGTAAAGGCCTCCACAGTGACAGTTACAGCAAGGCAGTGGCAGCTGGTGACAGAGTGGCAGCCATTTTCCTCCTATTTCATGTTGAAAGGTCCAGAATCAAGTTGGAATCAGTTACGATGCTAATGGGCTCCGAAGTGGGAAGCAATTGAAATGTATCCTCTCCAAAAATATTAGAAAATAGGTTTGGGAAAACTTAGAGATGGGTTTAAAGGTAAAACATAAAGGACCTGGCTTCATAGGAGTAGGGGGAGAGGAGGAAGAGGGAAGAAAGAGGAGGAGTGGGAGGAGGGAGAGGAGGAAGGTGGGGAGGAGGAGAGGGAAGAGGAAAGGAAGTGGCACAGAAACTTCAGTTCCTTTGTGTGAAATTTCTGCACCACTCAGTTTTTCTTTCCTGGCTCAAAGTGAAGTCCCAGTGATGAATGTTGCCCTCTGGATTGGCTGCCTCTTTGGATCTTCAGAGGAGGAGGAAATCACACCACATATCCATTCCCACTCAAAGTTCCTCTGGGTGAGGAAGACTGAGTAGCAGAACTCATAGAACAAGGAGACGAGGGAGTATAGTTAATTATCTCAGGAATAGTTTCACTTTATGATATAAAATAGAATATTATATAAGTGAGTTTAAAACAGTGATGAAAAATAGCACTCTCCACAATTACTACCATTTTAGTCAGAATGAACTGATGCCAGGCTACATTAGTATTTTGAAAAAGTCCTGCCTCATAGTTTTGAACTTTTATTCTTATTAAATTTTCTCTTTGCAGTTTTTATTTTTCTTTATGGCAGGGAGATGGTTGGTAGTGGGTGGTGTTCAGCCTGACTTGCATGACAAATCTACTTTGTATCTTTTTCAAACTTTTCCCAAACATTCCAGGCACTAAGTGCCCCTCCCATCCATCTCCCTTTCCTTCTCTTTCCTTCCCCTCTCTTTCCCTCTCTCTTTCCCTCTCTATCTTTCCCTATCTCTCTTTTCCCTCCTCCCCTCCCAGTCCTGCCTCTCTCTCACACCACACAGTAACAGAGAGACAGAGATACATATAAATACAGGAAAAAAAAACCCAAAAGCCAAATAAAACCCCTCAGCAAACCACAGTGACGATTCTGATTGGTAGTTCAATGCATTGTAGCAATAATTACTTCTGCTTTTCCTCTCTCTCTCTAATCTCATGAGAAGAGGTGAAATGTTCTCTTTCCCCACAGGACTCATAGTAAGATCACAAGTGACTATTAAGGGAGATATATATCATTGGGATACTGCATACCCCATGATTAATTGCAGCACAACACTTGAGGTCCGTTTTCTGTGAGCTATGTGACCTGGGAAGAAGCCACCCAGTCATTCATCACTGAGAACATTTGGGCACACATGGATTTGCTAGGTTGTCTGGAGGTCCTTCATCCTGAGCTTCTGTGTAAAAGCAAAAGGATAGGACACCATCATGACTTGACTTGATCAAAGTTTTATAGCATCAGGGCGGTGGCAGATATATCAAGCATCTCTCTGAAGCTTGTCAGCAGAACGACATTCAGAATTTTTTATTTTAATTTCATTCTGTATCTATGTGGTAGACACTATGAGTGCTGGTTTTTTTTTTAATATTTCTAACTTTTTAAGCTTCATTCAGGTATTTTTTTTTCTTTGTTTAGAGTTTGGTCCAGGAATGTGATTTCTAGAAATCAGTCCCTATGGATCAATAAACCTATTACTGGAGAATCTCTTGGCTCCTCCAACTGCATACCCATATGTGTAGAAGGTGTATTAGAATATTGAAGACTAGAGGAAGCCAGGCTGTTTAAATGCCCAGTATCTTTGTCCAGAGCATCACCACTGTTCTGTGTACTGGTTTTGTTGCCATGCCTTAGCTGGTACATTTCCTTTATTTGACATCCTGGATAATCCATAGACAAGTAGATGTAGTGCTTTTCAACTCTGCTCTTTCTTCTAAAAAGGGCATGCCCCATGAGAGCAGTAAACAGGAAAAGTGGCTGCTCATATTTGGGAATGCTTTCTCACATGCTGGGGTACGGTTACTTCCATTTGCAGACCGCAGTGGTCCCTGGGTAGCCTTTCATCACCAACCAGGGCTCTGACTACAGAGGCCCCAAGGTAGTAGCTCTTAGTCTGTGAGTCTCGACCCCTTTGAGGTGCTGCATATCAAGATATCCTGTGTATCAGATGTTTGCATTATAATTTATAACAGTAGCAAAATCACAGATATGAAATAGCAATGAAAATAATTTTATGTTTGGGGTCACCACAACATGAGGAACTGAATTAAGGGGTCACAGCATTAGGAAGGCTGAGAACCAACTGCTCTAGAGGCTTTCCCCACCTTTCTGTATAAGACAGATGGTCAGTCATGACCGCCAATGTGCCATTTGCAATGTGTTTTTGGAAGACTGTGTGGCCAAGACAAAGACAAGTCGATGGTATGATATGTTTCCTTGTTGGGAGAAGGCAGGCTGATGATAGGAGGTGACGATGTAAGCTCACAGCATAGGGTCTGGCTCACTTTAGCAGATTAGTAAATACATTCTGATTTTGATTTACAATTTTCCCCACAGATGTACAGTCTTCTTTCATGTATTTTGTTAGGATTTATAAAAGACCCCAATATTTGATTTAGTATAGAGTTTTAATAGAGTGTACTTTCCGTTGTTCAATATAAAACAACATTTAAATATTTTATGACCGTAGTACCCAGATTTGGGGAATTAGCAATTGGAGGCCTGATTTATATGGAAGTCTTTTATATGTAGAAATTCCTCCTCCTCCTCCTCAGGACATGAATACAGGCCGTGGGCTAGGAGAAATGGGGTCTTCTGAAACACACATTTTTATTTTAGGAGGAAAACTGGAGAACATAAAGTACTAGGCTATAATATCAGCTTCTTAGGAGGTTAAGGCAGGAGGATTTGCCACATTACTAAGACCAGCAGTGCTAGAGAGAGAGTGTGGTGCATATGTGAAGCTCTGGGGCCAGTCCTCAGTATTGGAGGGTGGGCACCAAGGATAGCTCTTTATAAACTTAAAGGGTTCAGTGTTTTTGGTTGTAAATGGTGGTCTATTTTTCCATTACTTATATATTTATTGAACAAAAATAATTGTTGGTCATTTGACACCATCCATTGATATATTTTGTGTTTCTTTTGCCTTGCAAGTTTATTTGTAGAGTAGATTTTAAATGTTAATTCTTGGCATACTGAGTGTTTGAAATTACAGTGGTCTTAGCTTGGTGTGGTGGCATATACCTATAATCCCAGCACTTGGGAGGCAGAGACAAGAGAACTACAGGCTCAAGACCAGCCAGTGAAACACATCTATTTTCAGGTTTCAAAGAGAGACTGTTTTTGTTGCCATAAAAAAAAAAAAAAGGTATGGTCTTTATTAAAAGTATATGTTAAGTTTGGTTAATAAAGATCATTTTAACTTAGAATACTCAGAACTCTCCCCGCCAAAAGAATACCCTAATTTAAAAACAGTACAGTTTGAAACTAAAGACACTTAAGAAAAACATATAGAAAAAGTGTCTCTGGTGAAATGATTTACAGTTTTATAGTTTGAAACACTCAGTGCTTTTATTCTTCACATCAACTCATGGGGAGATTTATGGTCATTGCTATAGTCTCTATCATTTTAGAAATTTAATGCAATTATCAAAGAAAAATAAACCAATAAGATACAGTTATCACTCTTATTTGTAAGTGATGATTGGCTAATAGATGCGATGAAACTCAGACCTGAAGATAGTTAATAAAAATTAAGCACAGTTGCAGTAATAATCAAAGAAGATACAAATTAACCACTCCCCCGTTATTTGTAACCTTTTGGCGAACACCATCTGGTTTAATGAGAGTACATGTTTGTTGAGAGCTATTGTATGGGGTGTTAAATCAACTCACTTAATTCTGGTAGTAACCATTTCAGGCAGGTGCAATGAGACCATCCCTGTTTTACGAAATCTGTGAGTAGTCGAGGAAGATAAGAGAGCCGAGTTACAGCGAAACTTGGATTTGAAGCTGGCTATAGAATCCTGCTTCCAGAACCACAGTTTATCCGCTAACCTGTCCCCAAACATGGGAAAATACCCAGTATTGTTTATGGCATTAGAAAGAAAATACCCACTTTTTACATGCCCTGTGCTTTCTTCGATGACTATGAGTTGGTGATTCCAATTCTTTTTTATTTAAGAAAACTATTTATTTACTTTTAGTATTTTTATTTATTCTCTGGCAATTCCTTATATACATACAACATATTTTGATCACTTCTAATGTAAATGCTCCCCTTCTCTTAGACTCCCCCAAGAATACTTCCCTCCAGTGGCCATTAGCTGCCAGTAGTTTATTGGCTAAGGGTGGAGCTCCTTCCACGCTTTTGATTTGCTTTAATCTTGTGCGGGTGACATCATGAGTGGAGTGGGGTGTGCGATGTCTAGAGACAGCATCGTAGCACTTCTTTCTCCCCATCCTTGAGCTCTTACATCCCCTCTGACCTTATGAAATGTTCCCTGAGCCTTGTAGAAGGAGTTAGTTGATATAAATGTCCCATTTAGAACTGAGCACTCAACAGGTACTTACTTAACTCTTAGCACTTTGAACAGTTGTAAGTCTCTGCATGAACTACTTCCAATTGAAAAAAGAAGCTTTTCTAACCAATGCCAAGAGCAGCATTGATCTATGGGTAAAAACATGAATATTTAGAAAACAGATACAACATTCCATTTAGTGAAACAACAATAAGTTTCCTTCTAAGGCTTGTAAGCTCCCGAACCATGGGCTTTTGATGAGATTTACAGTACCAGGTACAAATTCTCCCCTTAAATCCCATCAGAAAGTGGTTGATCACACTGATAGCAGCCATGACACTACTGCACCAATAGATAACTCTATGTTGGTACTATAGCTCACAGGAACCAGTGTTGGGTAAGTCCATTGATGACTTTTCTTCTCCGTTGACTATCTATAAGCACTAAAGCAAACCAGAGGGAGGAAGTTCCCAGTCTGCTCTAGCTTGATTTCTATGATGGTCTGAAGCCAAAGCTACAGTAGGAAGCCAATAGCAATCCTGTTAGCTTGCTTTGTTGTCTGATTGGCTGGTGGTTGTTGTTTTGTGATGGGAGGGCTCCAATTTCCCTGCCCAATAGTTTGTAGGGAGGTATCCCACACACAGCACTGAGATTTTCACTTAGTAGCCCATGTCTTCTTGGGGAAGCATTATTTACTCACACAAAGCACCTCTGTCCAAACCTTTTAAAAACTCTATTTTAAAATTAAGTTTCAAAGTAGTGGGTTTCCATAGGGCCTTTCTGGACATCCCTAGTTTTTGTTTTTTAAACTATGATACTCTAATACCAAAGTTAAGTTACCTCTATTCAACTTTTTGTGCCCTCAGCAAATGCCAAAAGGAAAGTATGAGGTTGTATTTGTACTAATAACCCAACTGACCATCCATCCTGAGGGAATTAAATTTGCTATACCAACCAATGACTACTTAAAAGGATGTTACAGTGTGTTGTTTGTTAATATGAATATGTGCATTACACTTGTGTAAAAAAAAATCAATTTGGCTTTATAGTGTAATCTCATCTTATCTATACGTAAATAGCTATGTGTGTATTTCTAGACCAGAAGGTGTAGGTTATTATGTCTGGGTACTGGCCTTAAGGATTTTTCATTTCTTTTTTCATTTTTTGACATATTTTTTTTTGCAGTGTGTATGAGTTATTTTTAAGAATGGCAAAGCCTCCTACAAAGGTATTTCTTCTCCCTGTCTCACCATTCACTTTGTGATAAATTTAGGTTGTCACGTTTTGATATGGTTTATGATTCGGGTATGTGAAACAGTTGTATATGGAATTTGAGAAGCTCCATGTCACAATAGTGTTTTTAAAGTTTTGACTTACAGGCTTTATTATTCCTGCCTCAGAAACTACTCCAGAAACTGAGATGTGCTGTCATTAGGCAGGGTTGCTCTGAACTGCAGGTCTCTTCTGTAGCTGGCCTCAGATCCTAATCTAAACATGACTCTAGGTACAAAAATAGAACTCTATTAAGTGAAATACAAGCTATCACTGAATTTAAAAGCAGATGATATTTTATATGCACCTCAAGTCAACAAGTGTCATCCATAATTAGGAGTGTTGTTAATGAGAATGCTTCTCTTGGGGTTTTCTCTGGGCTTGGGTGGAAATGCATGACGTGGATCTTTCACCTCCCTGTACAGCTCAATCTGGATTTGGAGTCTACTGATACTAACGTGTTTGGTGAGTTTGGTTTCTATTAGAGATTTGACACATTGGCTTAAAAAATGGTTTATTTGGCTGTATCCTTTGAAAGTCTCCTTGAGAAGTTAAGTCCTCATCTAACAGGCTTTTAACATCATTCTAGTCTGACAACCTAAATTGCTGTGGTGTTTATGATGAGAGTTATTACTGATTTCCTGCAGAAACCTTCAACCCTGGATGGTAGAGAGCTTCGAACAACAAAGGACTATTATTATTTCTTCATATAAAAGTCATCAGTACAAATTAAGTCTCCAGCTGGTAGTCCCCAAGATCAGGGTGCTGTAGTCACAAAATATTGAAATACTGGTTTATATCAAACAACAGAAAGGACACTGTGTATTAAAACTCTATGTCAAGTCAAATATTCTGATACATCTTTTGCAAATCCCAGTGAACTACATGATAACAGAAACATGATGTTTGAGCCACACTCCATGATCTGTATGATGATCTGTAGTTGTGGGTTGGAGGCTAGAGGGCAGTAGTGTACCGTGCTGTCTGTTGTGGTGTCTAGGTGGTAACGATTCCTTCCATGAATAGTTTCTTTGTCCTCAACCTAATTCCCAGGCGGGAAATGCTCCTTATACTTACTTTAAGCTCTCTGTTTCCACTAGTTTTCTTCCCTGCTCCTCTCTGACTGCGTACCATATTTTGAAAATCAACTCTACTCCATCCCTCCTGATAGGAGGGACAGACCTTAGTTTCTTAGTTTATGGCAGGCTATCTTAGTCACTGTTTTATTGCCATAAAGAGACACCATGATCCCAGCAACTCTTTTAGGAGAAAGCATTTAATTGGGAGCTTGATTGCAGTTTCAGAGGCTAGTGATTTATTTCCTCCAACAAGGCCACACCTCCTCGTCCTTCTAATCCTATCAAATAGTTCTACTCCTGGTGACTAAGCATTTAAATATATAAGTCTATGGGGGCTATTCTTATTCTACTATCATATTCAAGCTATCATATTCTACTCCCTGGCTTCTAAAGACTTATAGCCACATCACAATGCAAAATGCATTTAGTCTAATTTCAAACGTCCCCAGTCTATTACAGTCTACTACAGTCTCAATATGGCTTAAAAATCTAAAGTTCAAAGTCTCTTCTGAAACTCTTGGCAATTTTTAACTGTAATCCCCTGTAAAAATCAAAATAAATAAACATACTTCCACCATGCAATGACAGAGAATATATATTACCATTCCAAAAGGAGCAAAGGAGAGCACAGTAAAGAAAGCAAAGCAAAGGAAGACCAAAAACCAGCCAGGCAAACTTTAAACCCTGCATCTCTATGTCTGATGTCAAAGCACTCTTCAGATCTCCAGCTTCTTTAAGCTGTGTTGACTGCATGACTGCAGCACATTTTTTTTTCTTTTGAGTTGGTTCCTCACACCATCTGCAGTTTCCCTTAACAGGTATCCTACAACTCCAGCATCTCCACCATCTAAAGTCTCCAGCAAAATCCAGGCTTTTCCTTCACTGCTTCACACACCTGTCTGGGCCTACAGGCATGTTCCTAACTCATGCCTGGTCGTGTCATCTTTCTTTTAACTATTGAGGGAAATTTCACAACTCCCTTCTTGCATCTTTGACTCTAAAGCCACAATTGTGTGGCCAAAGCTGCCAAGCTCTGAGCTTCATGGGTGTGGAGCTTGGCCCCCTCTTCAATTACATCTGCATCAGCATTCTGTTGTTGATGGTTTCCTTTACTACTTAAGCTTTCCTTTAATTCCTTTTCGCAAATTGTAAGCTCAGCTGGGTTGGATCTTGTCCTGAGATCACCACTCCCTTATGCTGTTTAGCACCAGGATTTTCTTTAAACATTTTATTCTCTTGAGCATTGGACCTAGAACCATTACACTTCCAGTTACCCCTTTTCTTCCAAAACTGTACATTTTATGTTTCTCCTTACCCAACTTGTTCTTTATAAGTCTACATAACAGTGCCTGCTAATAACCACACAACTGAGTCAGTACTATGTTGTCTTGAAATCTCCTCTGCCAACACTTTTAATTGAAAGCCCTAGGCAAATTTTTACAACAAAGTTTTAAAAAAGCAGCCAAATTCCTTGCCAAAATAGCAGAAGAATATTCTTTAGACCATTTACTAATATTTTTCCCCTCAGAAACTTCTTGATCTTGGCCCTTACAGTCCAAATCACTCTCCGCACTATCTTCATGTGCTTGCTAGGATGGGCGATTAAGCCCTACTTAAAGCATCCAAAAGATTTTCTACTTGAAAGTCCTAAAGTCTTCTATATTCTTCCTGCAAAAGATGCAGACTGGTATATCACAGAAATAAACACCACTCCCTGGTACCAACTTCTGTTTTAATCAACTGTTACATTTCTGTCGAGAGACACCATGAACAGGGCAACTCTTATAAGAGAAATTGGGGGCTTGCTTACAGTTTTCAGAGGCTTAGTCCATTATCATTGTGGTTGGGAGCATGGCAGCAGGTACGGAAGACAGACGTGGTGTTGGAGAAGTGTTTGAGAGCTACATCCTGATGTGCAGGCAGAGAATGAGACAGAGTCTGGCAAGGGCTTTTGAAGCCTCAAAGCCCACCCCCAGTGACATAGTTCCTCAAACAAAGCCACACCTCCTAATTCTTCTAATCCTATCAATCATCTCCACACCCTGGTGACTAAGCATTTAAATAAATGAACCTCTAGGGGCCATTCTTATTCAAACCACCCTATGGGCTATCTGTGTATAAAGTGATAAAAACAATAACAACAACAACCACCACAGCACAAACAGAGATACACTAAACCTAATGGCAAGGGCTTGAAGCTACATAGGGGATCTCAAGCAAGGGTATTTTTATCTAGATTTGATGATATTGGTTAATAATCCCAGCTGAGGCAGGAGGATGGAAAGTTCATGGCCTGCCTGAGCTACAGCATAAATTCAGGGTCTGTTTGGGCAACTTCATGGGATTTTTGTTTCAAAATAAAAAGCAAAGAAGAAGGTTGGAGACTTAGCTCAGTGGTTGGACACTTACCTAGCATGTTGAAGCCCTAGGTTCCATCCTCAGTACTGTCCTGCAGAGGTTAGGGAAGTTAATCAGTGAGGAGCTGTGAGTGAAGCCAACAGAGACTGTTCCACATTTCTAATTGTATATTGAAAACTTTATTTAATCCCATCCTAGCCCAGGATCAGGACCTTTGTATTCTATTTATACATAGACTTTCTGGATAGTTAACCCCAGCCAGTACAGTTCACCTATGGATGGCACACTCATTCCAAAGCTTTCTTTTGTTTGTTTTGCAGAGTCACACCTTGCCAGTGTAAGCAACTTCTGTCTTCTTTCCCAATTCTTCACCTTAAGAGTTGCTCTTAGCTCTGGTCCAGCAGATGCATTCCAGCTGCCATCTTGCTCAGTGCTGATAGTTCAAGGAACTTTCCCACTTGACAGGCATCTAAATGACTCAGGAGCTTTCCCCCCCCCACCCCCCTCAGAGATGCTTGGCTCTCAATACATTTGGTAAACCAAACATTAAAACAAAGTACCCATGTGTCTGCTTTACTTTTATTTAGTGTGTCATTATTTTAAAACAAGGCGGTTGGAAGGGAAGGGGCAAAACCATTTTGACTCTTCATGGGGTTCTTTGCTGGCCATCAGCACAGCTTCCTTTAAGCCCATTAATTATCCCTGAAATCAATGAGTGGTCAGGTCCATGGAGGCTGCTGTGACTCACAATGAATCAATAATTACTCTTTCTGTGTCTTCTGACGTTACAAAAAAAAAAAAAAAAAAAAAAGCACAAGGAAATGTGGAGATGGAGCAGAGCAAATGAGCTTTGTGTAGGCAGTTCCAGGCTGTGTGGCCTTGAAATTTAAGGAATCGACTAAAACTAGGAAGCAGTTTGTTTCATTTTTCTTTCCTAATTTTGTGAGTTAAGCTTTTGGAAATGTGTATCCCAAAAGTTTTGCAGACTGTATTTAGTGGTGAGGCCTTGCAAAGGGGTGAGGGATAGTGGGAGTGGGGGGAACTAGCATTAGGGAGAACTTAGCATCAGGGAGGTAACTAGAATTGGGGGAGGTAGTTAGGATTGAGGAGGTAGTTAGCATTGGGAAGGTAACTAGGATTGGGGAGGTAACTAGCATTGGAGAGGTAACTAGGATTGGGTGCAGCTATGAGGTTGAGTCTGAGAGTTGATATTAGGAGGTAGAGACCCAAGCCTGCTTATCTCACTTTGTGATGCTTTCTGATGATTTCATGTTATGATACAGCGAGGATGCCTTGCCAGATGCCTGCACTGTTCTCCTGGACTTCCCACACCCAGAAACACTAGCCTAATAAACCATTATCATTTAGCCACCAAGTCATGGGTATTTTGTTAACAGCAGGAGAAAGCTGACTCAGACATGCATGATGTAGCTCTGGTAACTTCATCAAGTCCTAGGACTGCAGAAGCCACAGGAGCCACGACCTTGGGAAATAGGTGAACTCAGACTGGCTGGAAGGCTGATCTCAGCCAAATCACCCATTGCTTTGAGATCCTTATCTGGAAATCAGATCCGTGATTAACAAGGCCTGGTAGAGATCACGTGAGGGTGAGATGGGAGGGGCGTGCAGACAGACAAAGTCAAGCTAGATCTTCGAGTCTGCACCGAGCCAGATTTCTTAATGACTAGGGAAAAAAGTGTTTATCCTTGAAAATAGAAGTTCAAACAATGAGTATCTGCTTACTGTATCTTACAACAAAATCTAAGTTTTATTGTCATAAATATGAGCTAATAGAAGGAACAAGAGATGTTCTATGTTTAGAGGGTTGGAAGAATTAATCTCTTTCTTCAGAATCATAAAGAAATCCATCATTCAGACACTACATCAGGAGTCTATATTTCTTAGCTTCTTTTTAATCCTATGATCTTCAGGTTATTACTGTCCCTTCAGTTGTAAATTACTCTAGCTTTCCCAGGTTCTTCGTTCTTAGTGGCTTTGCCTGTGAACTGTGGAGTTCCTCATGGTAGCTTTCTGACTTGAGAATTCCTGAATGTTTTGGCAGTTTATATTTGGTTGTGTGAGACGGGCTCTTGTGAAGTATCTGCACTGGCCTGGCACAGGCTGGCCTTGAACTCACATACTCCCTCTTGTCTCAGCTGCCTAACTGCTGAGATTGTAGGCACATTTTCCCTTTAGAGCCAATGTAAGTCAAGACAGCTGACTTTCTGCAGAATGACTTCCAGAATGGACATTGTCAATGTTTGGGAGAAGCGGTTGACTGAGAGTGAGCTTTAAAAGTCTCCTCTTTTGGAAATACATTTTGCTTTCGTCTTCTACCCCTACTGTATGATGAGTCTGAACAATGAATACATGGATAAGAGGATTTTTAAAATAAAAACTATTTGAGAACAATTGTGTTCTCTAAATGGCCCTTTTGTGGAAATTAGTGGGTGATTTTTTTTTTTTACTTGAGAACTTGTATTAAAATTTAATCATGGTATCAATAAGTAGGATCACATTACCAAATAGAACTGTTTTCTCATTCATGCACTGCGTATTGATTTTCATTGAATTTTTCATCCTCCAGATGACTGTACCATAAAGAAATCTCCCTTCCTTGCTCTCTCTTTCCCTTTGCCCTCTCTCTCTCCCTTCCTTGCTCTCTCTCTCTCTCTTTGCCCTCTCTCTCTCCCTTTGCCCTCTCTCCCTTGCCCTCTCTCTCT
>JADRCD010158617.1:0-27799 GCA_019843815.1 Montemys delectorum
CAAAGCAAGTTTTCCCCTCTCCATCCCATGTATGTATTGAGAGAGAGAGCAGGGCGGGATTGGGACATGTTGGAGGAAGAAAGGGGAAGGGGGAAATGATGAATATTCTTTATTTTTCCATCATCATTATTATTATTTGGGGTTTTTTTTGTTTTGTTTTTGTTTTTGTTTTTTTGGGTTTTTTGTTTGTTTGTTTTTGAAACAAGGTCTCATCATGTATCTGTGGCTGGCCCAAAACTCTTTACATAGACCGTACCATCCTTTTACTCAGAGATCCACCTGCCTCTGCCTCCTAAGTGTTGAGATTACAAGCTTGTACAGTCATCCTATATTCTAACTTTTAAATATGTTAAGAATTAAATAAAGGGCTGGCGAGATGGCTCAGCGGGTAAGAGCACTGACTACTCTCTGAAGGTCCTGAGTTCAGATCCCAGCAACCACATGGTGGCTCACAACCATCCATAATGAGATCTGACGCCCTCTTCTGGTGCATCTGAAGACTGATACAGTGCATTATACCAGAGTGAGCGGGGCTGTCCTGAGATCGATTCCCAGCAGCCACATGATGGCTCACAGCCATCTGGACAGCTACAGTGTACTCATGCAAATAAAATAAATAAATCTTTAAAAAAGAATTAAATAAAAGTAAATAAATAAATTTTAAATAAAAATTAAAATAAAACAAATAATATGAAATAAAATTTAAAATTTAAAAAGAAAAGTTTTAATGGTTTCTTAGTATGTAGGAAATGATTCTTCTAATCAACAGGAAGCACTGCTGTTTTCTTTCTTTTTAACATTCATGACTTAGTGAAAGACAGAAAAGCTTGCACAGGCATTGATAAATTTAACATAGTGACATTGTTTAATAAGTGTCTCCTGTTTTTGGCAGAGGAAATTTCCTAGGCGTCAAACCTTACACAAAAGGAGACCCCTGCTCCATGTGCGAAGACAAAGAGTGTGCGAATAATCTCTGCAGTAAGTAAAAGAGAAAAAATAATATTAGACAGTAATGACTCCATACTTTCATTCTATTTTTATCTGTGGTCCTTCCTGTTCTTAATCTCAAGGTGACTGGTTGGCTTCTATCAGAACGTAAACCATTTACCATCAACTCTGTTTAGTTCAGATAACTCCTTCCCATCCTGAGAGTTCTTCTTCAAGGAAGAAGACAGAGATGAAAGGAAACTGTGATCTAGTCTGCTGGGAGCTAAAGATAGCTGTTGATTGGGATGCTTGTTTGCATAGGCTTCTAACCCCTGTCATTGACATGTTATTACTAGAGCAGTGACTTCTTCAAAGTAAATACCAGTCTGTCTCTGCTCAAACTAATTGTGATCAAAAAAGAATCTATCATCAGGCTTTCTTTAATTAACTTTTATGTGTGACAGTTTCATTCTTCTATATTACCCATTCTGATTACACACACACGCACACACACACACACAGAGACATACACACACACACACACACACACACTTCCTTCTCCTCCCTATCAAATTGCCCAATTTCTACCAGTTTCTGTCTCACACACATGACTTATAGTTTTACTTTAGGAGCTATTGGGATTGAAAATGCCCATTGCATGCCCATTGGGTTAGAAGGCCCAATGGAACCTAGAGAGGTCAGCAGTGGGTGGGCAACAGAAGGCAACAATTATCTTATACCCTGAACCTATGGGTAGATGACAATGCAGCCATAAGGCTAGGGCCCCTCGATTCTACCTGACTGTTGAAAAGCTCATTCGTTTTCAGACTCACTGTAGGCATGCCTAGCTGCTGTGAGCTCAGGATTGCAGTATCTCTGTTCAGTCCAAAGGATGGACGCCGCCCATCTCTTCATCTTGTCTTCTCTCTCTCACATTCTTTCCGATCCTCTTTCTACAATGTTGCTGGTCCTTGTCATGTATGATGTAAGTGCCTCCTTTAGGACTGAGCACTCATCTTTTGTGTATGCTTCATGCCTTGGGCGGCCACAACTGTCTTCATTCTCCCACATAAGCTCCTGAGATTAAAGCTGACACTATCACTTTCCTGTGGGTTTAAGCATAAATATGTAGAAGGCAGATTGACACTGACCAATGTAGATAAGCAACATCTTCCCCGGCATTTGTCATGCTTGGATTTCTTAATGATAGCCATTCGGACTGGGGTAAGATGGAATCTCAGAGTAGTTTGAATTTGTATTCCTCTGATGGCTAAGGATGGTGAACATCTTGTAGAAGTTATTTTCTGCTGGGCAGTGGTGGCGCACGCCTTTAATCCCAGCACTTGGGAGGCAGAGGCAGGCAGATTTCTGAGTTCAAGGCCAGCATGGTCTACAGAGTGAGTTCCAGGACAGCCAGGGCTACACAGAGAAACCTTGTCTCGAAAAAAAAAAAAAAAAAAAAAAGTTATTTTCTTTGAGAGTCCTCCATTCAGATCTATATCAGTTTATTGTTGGGGTTACATTTTTAATTGATGATTTACTCAAACTGAGGAGAAATTTAGATGTGGCAATGATGAATTTGAGATAAGTACCAGTACAGCAATGAAGATCATGTTTAAAAGTCCACACACACACACACAAAAATTGAATTTCCCTCACAGACTCAAGCCAGGCATGGCAGAGTGTCAAAAATAAAATTTTTGTTGTTGCTGTGGGGAATTTTTTCGTAGTTCTCCTTATTTTAGATACTTATGCCTCTAACACAAGAGGGATTCTAGGAATGTGTATTGGCATGACCTTAGTGATAGGCAGCATTATAAAGCTTTTAAATCCAGTAAAGTTTTCTTAAGTTCAAGAGTCTTTTCTAATTGATTACCTTATTTTAAATGCCAAAAACCAATATTTTTCATTTTATGTAGCTTTTCTTTCATTAAACCCCCATAATTAATACATCAAAGTACATCCAGAAAATATCCTAGTTATTTTGGGGGGTGTTGTTGTTGTTGTTGTTTTCAGAGCTTAGGACCGAACTCAGGCCCTTGTACTTGCTAGACAAGCACTCTACCACTGAACTAAATCCCCAACCCCTTTAGTTATTTTTTTTTTTAAATTAAATTGAGCCTTTGACCATTGTGTTTTATTGATAGATCACGGAGCTTCTGATCATTGCTTTTTGTTGATAGGTCATTTAGCTTTGGATCATTATGTTTTACTGACAGATCTTTGAGCGTCTATCACTGTGTTTTATCCCAGGTGGCAAGATTTCGGGAACATCTCAGCGGAAAGCAGCATGTCATCTACTTGTGCTTGGTTTTATTCTTCAGAGACTATTTTAACTGTTACTTCTATTCAGAAGAAAAATTTTAAATGCTAAAATAAAGGACTATTTTTCTGACTAGTTGGAACTCAGTATCTGTTTAGTTCTCCATTACATCTTCTACATTCTTGTCTGAAATCTAAATTCAATGTCTATTTTTCAATTCAAAACAATAAAAGCATATTCTAAATAGCACCACCTCATTTTCAGACTCCCTTTAATCCTAGAGAGAAGCTAAATTCAAAGTCCCAGTCCTTGGGGGAGCTGGGGACTTCCCCATAGCTGAACAGCTTCTGTTATCAGCAAACAGTCAGACATTTAAGGCACAGCTTGTAAGGGAACAGTTGTCTGTGTTTGGACACCTCAAGGACAACTTCTCTGTCTTCCTGGGTCAAACTAAGTTCATGTTCCCAAGTTCAGGAACCTACTCCTAACCTGATTGGTGAAAACTCCCATGCTCAAGATATGATTAAACAATACTACAGCCAACCTGCTTCTCCTCCCTTTATGATCTCACCCTTCATACATGCCGTGCAATTTCTCTTCAGCTCCCGAGTCTGCTCTGTGGCCCTGATCAGTCAATAGCAGCTTGGTTACAGTAAATTTTTGTCATCTGCATTCACCTGGTGTTTAGGATTTACATTGGATTTAAGAAGATTTCCCATGACAGATAATATATGTGCTATATATAATATGTATCACTTTTTAATATATATGTAACACATGCAGTATATAATATATTTATTTAGTATATGTAAAATGTAAATATTTAATAAATAATATTTATTTTATATATTAGTGTAGAAATTAGAAAGCAGTAGAATAAAGTCAATCCCATGGTTTTATTTTTAAGGTTTGTTGATAAAGCATATATATATATATATGATATATCATATATATAGCTACTTTCAAATGAGAAACCAAAACCAAAGTTCAGACCCTCAGCACCTGTCAGTGATGGGATAGGTACAACAGTCCACCCAATCCCATCATTTGGGAAGTAGAGGCAAAGGATTTTTTGAGCAGGCTAGCTAATTAGACTTTAATCAGCAAGCTATGAACTCAATTAAAAGATCCTTTCTCAACATAGAACCTGGGAAGAGATCCATAAAGACACCCATGGGGCCAAAATACATTGCACAACATGTGCCTTACATGTATATACTCACACACATGAACACACATACAAACACGTGCACACATACAAGTGTACACACACATATGTGCACATACATGTGTGCACACACATACAGATGCATGGGTGCACATGTGCACTCATACACATACACATGTGCACTCATACACATACACATGTGCACTCACACACATGCACTCACATGCACACATACATGTGTGCACACACACAACATGTGTGTACGCACATACACATGCACACACATGTGCACACACATACTTGTGAGCACACACACACACACACAGAGGAAGAAGAGAAAGTAGGAAAGACTGAGAAAAAGAGTCCAAAAGTTAAAGTATACTCCCACTAAGACCAATGCAGAAAACAAAAATCATATATTTGTGTCAGCTTTATTCCTTATTTGTTCTCATTAAATGTACAGAAAACTATATTTCAAATTTGTATACATTTCATAACATTTTGAATAACCAAATTAAACTTGTACAAGAAGAAAAAGGAAGTCTGAATAGGCGTGTGATTGTTAAATAAATTGACAATTTGTTTAAATGATAAATTTCCCAAACAGAAAGCATCGGGCACAGATAAATTCACTAGGAAGATTTAGCAAACATTTAAGGGTACTATTGTACTTAGGCAGGAACAGTTGAAATCTCTGAGTTTTCATCGAAGGTGGGCTCTGCAGAGTGAGCTCCACGATACTCAGGGAGACTGAGCCTTGAAACAAAACTAAAACAAACAAACTAAAAGACAAAAAGGGATACTAGTAAAACAGTGTTCCACAATCATCTGTAGAAGACAGAAAGCAGAAGAAATGCTGCTTAAGTCTATTTGGCAATGAATGTTTGCACACAGCACTAAGGGCATCATCCATGGCGGAGAGCACAAAGACAAAACAGACTGCCTTGAAGTTTCCTAAATTGCTGACAAAAAACAGGAAATAGTTTTTAAAAAACATACCTAATCCATGACTGTTATCCAAAATATGCAAATTACCCTTCAAACTCAAGATGAATACTAAAGTCGTTAGGAAAAAAATGGGTCAAATACATTAGCATCCAAGATAAGGCAAAAAGCTTATAAAAAGGTATTTCGTCGGGGAAAGGAAGACTAAAGGTAACAGTGCTATATACCTACCAAAAGCCTCCAATACTTAACAATAACAAGTATGTGAGGCAGCAGGGATTCTCACTCAATCCTAGTGGGAATGCAAAGGGTACCGACACACTGGCAAGTCCTACACCCAGGTCCCTATAAAGCTGAGCGCTCAGGCCTGTGAGATAGCCCATCAGGTAAAAGTGCTTGCTGGCTACAAAAACATATGAAAGCAAGTCTGGTGAACTTGAATTCCAACTCACAAAGGGTGCAAGTGTCACCTCTAAGTTGTCCTCTGACATGACATATGTGCCTGTGCCATGGCACAAGTTCTCAAACACAGACATGAAAACAGTAACAAAATCATCACCATCATCACCACCACCATCGTCGTCGTCATCTTCATCGTCGTCATCATCATCCTATAACAAACCTGGCCACATACCTCCCATACAATGAATAAGTATGTTCTCTTGCATTACCTGCAAGAGTTGAATATAATTTCCGTCTAAAAATTTTCAAACATGTGTTGGTAGTAACTCTACTTATATCTGTCCAAACTTGAAAGCAACCAATATTTCCTCAATGGATAAAGCAATGATTTTTTTTTTATGTTGAGAAAATGGGCTATAACTGTGTTAAAAAGTAATGACCTATCAAACAATTAAAAGGCATGGAAGAAATTTAAGTGTGACACTGTGGTAAATGTGAACAGCTTCCACGTTGCTTACATGTTGCATGTTGTATAGTACACAAACGCACAGCACAACATTCTCAAAAATGCAAATTGTAAAGAGAGAAGAGAGGGCCAAGGTGTTGGAGGGAAGGACATATAAACAGCATGGAGGAATTCCTGAAACCCTCCTGTGTAACACAAAAATTATTAATTTCAATGGTATGTAATATATAATGATAGATTGTTAGACATATGTCCAAATCCACAGAACGTACTGCATCCAAATGAACCTTACTGTGAACTGTGAAGTCTAGGCAATAATGCGCCACCGTGGGCCATTGTTATAAGAAATATACTAACTAGTGGGTTCTTTTTGTTTTTATTTTTGTTTTTTTATTCTACACAGGATTATGAATGGATATGTGGCAGGGGAGGATTTTTCTCATCTTTTTGCTGTGAAATAGTCTTATTGTGTAGCCCGAGATAGTCTGAACTTGCTGTGTAGCTCAGGCTGGTCTAAAACTCGTAATTTTCCTGCCTCAGACTCCTAAGTCCTGGCCTTAGAAGAAAATAGCACCATGCTTAGCTCCAGCAAAGGGTGCTGATAGTGGAGAAAGCTTCGCATTTTTTGAGGAAAGAGATCACATGAGACATAATTGTACTTCTCAACCTACAACCTTCTTTTGTTTAAAAAAAAAACTAAATAAAATGAAAAATTACCTTCGAGATTTAATGGCAAAAGTGTTTTTTTAGACAGATTACTTGACCTCCCCTGGAAATGATTTCCCATTTGTTTCAGGAGATACAAATGATAAGTGTTTTATAAGGTTAATTTAAGTAATTTAAAATAATATTCACAACTTCCTTGTAATTCACTGTTTAATAAATTATTTGTAGATAGACTCATTTCTACTTTTCTCAGCTTTTACAGCATCATAGACTCTATACGAAGTATTATAGAAATATTTATCAACATAATTGAGATCTCTACTAATGGGATAAGCTACTAGGAGACAGGGAGATGTGACCATTTTTGGGTTCAGGATGGAAGCTGAAAAAACTCATTTTAGAGTTGGAAGCTTAAAAATGAAAGCCTAATTTTCTGAGCGCTCAGGGAGGTTCAGGATTTAAAGCATGAACTGGAAGGGAGAGTATATAACATTTTTCAAGGATGGGAACCCAAAGTGAGGTGGGGGAGGAGCTGTAGGGCTATCCATTTGTATTTTGACATTATAAGTTAAACAAAGGCTTATCGGGGAGGCTGGGCTGTATTCAGGGCGCTTGGCTTCAAGATCCTTAGTTCTCCTAGACATTAGGTCCCCAGCTTTGAGTGATAAAGGGACAAAGGCTTGCGAATGTGAACTTGTTTAACCCTGCCAGCAAGAAGGAGACGTTGTCCCTGAAATGTCTGAACTCAGACAACAGAAGCGGTTTAGCTATAGGGAAGTCTCCAGCTCCCACAGGGCCTGGGACCTTGAGTTTAGTTTCTCCCCAGGATTAAATGGAGTCTGAAAAGGAAACAGTAGTACTTAGAATAGAGCAACCATCACCAGTTCATATTACATTAGAGAATATGTTTGATAAATGCAGGCCCATACAAGTATCAAAATATCTCCCAAATAGAAAATTGCTTTATTCCGATTGGAAAGGACAGGCTCTGTTTTGTCTACTGTTTCTTCTCAACCATTCAGTATGCTGCCTCGCAATACTGAATACTGTGTAGGCTCACCCCTTTTCATGACATAAATCAAAGATAATTTTCACAACACTTCTTTTTAGCTATTTGGGGGTAAATATTAAAGAGAATATGCTGTCCTGAGGAGTGACAACAATAAAAACACAGCTCAATAGATAAAAATAAATAAATAAAAGTGAGATGAATGTTTGTCAGTAACACGGGAAGAAGGATGGTTCCCCTTCCAAAGCATCTCAGATTTGTTAATCATTCAACACTTGAGGTACAGACTAACGTTTGATCAGTGAATGATCCACACCCTTTCAGTGTCAGAAATCAACTCTAGATAGTGCTCAATTAGTCTTGGGAGAAACATGTACTCATTTAATTTTAGTCTGTCTTTCGTCATTCAGTAGACATTTATCTTGCATTTTTCTTCCCTGCTTCTCGCTTCTCCTTCTCTTACCAATTAAGAGCCCTCCCCCGACCCGTAGATGTGCAGGTCACAGGTGGGCTGGCACATGCGCACTGTCTTGTCCTTGGGTGAGCATGAAGGCCTCTCTGCCTTTGTCTGTGGTATGGCGTACCCAGTCGAATTCCATAAGGCTAAGAGATGTACTGACGCTGTGGCTGTGTGAACTGTGGCTTCTACTGATGGGCTCAGGTTTGACCAAGGATTTTCCACGTGAAGAGGATGTAGATTTTATCAATGAATATGTGGATCTCCATAATAAGTTCCGAGGCACCGTCTTCCCCGCAGGGGTTAACCTGCGCTTCATGGTGAGGCCAGAAAGCTGTTTCTAAGGCCATGCCTCCAAAGCGTGGGGAAGCTCAGAATCTCATTTGAGTTTAAAAATACATATTTTTAAATATCACCATTGCCTTTCTGATATATGATCAGTTCCACTGTTTTGTATAGGACCAATTGTGGAAAAAGTTGGGATACTTCCCAGGGGTGCAAATTTTAAGGCCCACCAATTTAGAAATTGTGTGGGTTTTTTCATTTTTATTGGTTATTTTATTTCATTTACATTTCAAATGTTATCCCCCTTCCCAGTTTCCCCTCCACAAACCCCCTATCCTCTCCCTCCTCCTCCTGCCTCTATGAGGGTGCTCCTCCACCCACCCACCCATCTACTCCTGTCTCAGAAACTGTGTTTTAATGCAACTGTTTTTCAGACTTTAAGAATCAATATAATCTTATCAATGATCCTTGGATGTGAATTAGTAAAAAGTGAGGCTCTTGGGACAATTCAAATATAAGATCAGATCCTATTTTATTTTATTTTCTATTGTAAATGTTTTCACAGTAATTCTGCCAAAAACCAAAACCAAACCAAAACAAAACAAAAAAACTCGATTAAGGTTTGTTTGTTTTTTTCCCCTTTCTCCCAGTTTTCCAGAGTTTTGTTTGTTTTTATGCCTACATTGACTTTTGCTCCCAAGGGCTAGCAAGTTAGGTAGCTAGTTGGGTATTACCAGGATCAGAAGGCATTAAGTCTGGGAGATTTCATATAATCTATAGTTTCTAAAGCCAAAGGCAGCAGGATTCTTAATTTCTGGTCAGAGGACTGAGACCAGAGATATATCTGGCCTTGAGAGGAGATGTGACTCCTGAACTGCCTGAAAGTTCATTAATTTGAGATTTCATGATTTCCATTAAAAAAAAATGATTGCAAAAATCTAGCAAGTAAGTAACCCTTTCTCATTAGTCTGTTAAGCAATTCTAATTCACATTATAAATGACATGAGACTTCCATCCCTAGAGATATGTCTTTTCTGTCTTGAGAATTATTAGTTCCTTCACAAAAAGTTCTGAAGTAAGACTTTAAAGATATAGCATTTTAAAAAAATGAAATACAGCAGTTACTATTGTCAAAGACAGTGGCAAATTCAGCAAACACTGGCAACATGTTATTGTTGTGTTTTTATATTTTCATTAGCTTGGATATTTTCAATCATTTTGTAAATTATGAAATGGGATTTTGTTTTAATGTTAATTTTATAAAATTAAATTCTATTACATTTAAAATTTTATTTTTTTTAAATATCTGAACTGGTCTTTTTTCTTTAAAGATTTATTTATTATTATTATAAATGAGTACACTGTAGCTGTCTTTAGATACACCAGAAGAGGGCATCAGATTTCATTATGGGTAGTTGTCAGCCACCATGTGGTTGCTGGGATTTGAACTCACTACCTTCGGAAGAGCAGTCGGTGCTCTTACCCGCTGAGCCATCTCACCAGCCCTTAAAATTTTATTTTATTACTGTATATGTATGCACACATGCACAAGTGTCAAACCATGACAAGCATGTAGATATCAGAGGACAGCGTTCAGAGTCAATTCTGGCCTGCCCTGTGGACTCTGGGGATATAACTCAAGTGGACAGGTGCCTTCAACAGCAGAGCCATCTCTTAGAACTTGATGCTGCTTTTTGAAATGCTGCTACAGTTGGTGATCTATTTCTTGTTCACTTTCTCTGTCTTGTGTGGTCAGTATTTCCTCACTGTTGGGATTCAGGAATCACCACACAACACATATGAACAGTGACCTCATGAAAAAAATTATTGAATGCACACCCTAATACTGGTCAGAGAAGGGACATAGCTTAGAATTATCTGAACTATGACAATAGATATATTTTTCTGTCTGCATATAAAGGGGAAAAAAAACACAATGAGCTCGTACATAGGTGCAGGAAGTGCTGCCCAGTGGTCCTGACTCAAGATATTTTAGACATAACAGTTAGCATTGACCTTTGATTCGATGGGTTCTACATAAAACTTTGTGGAATTTCTTAAGAGTAGAAAACCTCATATAGGACATTCAGAACAGACAGGACAAAATAAGGTATGTGGTCAGCATGTCCTTGCTCTGAGCCAAGTCCCTACTCTGTGTCAACAACTGGCAGGCAAGTTACAGCAACAATATGAAATTGTTGGCAGGCATGGAACAAAATGGCTACAGCTATTCTTGAGGGGTGAGAGTGCTTCAGACCAAAATGCTCACATAGTCCTATTTACCAAAGATGTTTTTTCAGCCAGCATTTTGTATTTCCTTCTCCTTGTTATTGTTCTCCCAAATCTGAATTATCCTTCTGCTTAAAACATGGTGGTTTCTGGCACAACCTTTGTAAGCTTTTGTTTGTGATCTCTGAAATGCATATTTCAATAAAAAGAATAGAAAATATCAGACCTGTGAGCTCAACATCATATAATTTAAAATTTGAAAAGGATACATATTAGGTTTAGCTTAAGGCTCTACCCAGCATTTACTTATTTTCTTTCTAAATTATAGTTGGTGTGAGTTTTGTCTCAGTATTTTCCTTCTTTTTATTCTCTTCCTTTTCCCCCTTTCCAGTGCTTTTTTTTTCTGCCCCTCATCAGGAAAGAGAAAAAGAGGAGAGAGTAAGAAGGGAGATAAGAGGGTAGATTAGAACTGTAAGAAGAGATGGCAGAGCAGGTAGGAGGATGGAGAGGCAGGTATGAGAGAGCAGAGAGTATCTACAGATGCTTTCTCTTATTATTATTGTGTGAGTGGTCTATCTATTGATAGTAAAAGTCTTAAACTTGGGTTTCAAAAGATGCCTCAATGGTTAAGAACACTTACTGCTCTTGCAGAGGACCTGGGTTCAGTTCTCAGCCCTGACAAACTTCTGTAACTCAAGTTCCCAGTGGCTGTAACACCTTCTCGTGGCTTCTTTGAGCATCAGGCACACAGCTGGTCCATATATGTGTAAACACACATGCATGTCAAAAATACATTTCTAAAAATGTTTTAAGAAACTTTAATGACATAAAACCATACAGATGATTCTGAAATGTGCTGAATGAAGTTTGAGACTCCTTGGTGTTACTGTTTACAGCAATCTTTCTTCTTCTCTGGCTCTTAGAATCTTTGTGTCTACTCTTTAGTGATGTTCCTGAGCCTTGGGAGTGAAGAGGTATGATGCTGATGTTGTATTTAGTACTGAGCCCCAGTGCTTTGTGCTCTGTGCTTTGGCCAGCTATGAGTCTCTGTGTTAACAGGCAATCACACCTTATAGGAGTGATGAAGGGTAAGAGTTGCCCCAGTCTCTGGGTATACAGATAACAATTTAGAAGTCAGCTTGATATTGTGTTTTCTAGCAAACTAATAGTAATAGGCTTCTTACATTCCCACTGGTTCTTGAGTAGTGTGTTGGTTAGCTTTCTGTCAACTTGTCAAAATTTAGAATCATTTAGGAAGGTAAACCTCAAATGAGAAAATTCCTCTATGAGATTGACCTATAGGCAAATGTCTGGAGAATTTTCTTGATTAGTGACTGATATGGGATGTGCCACCTCTGTGCAAGTGGTCCCAAGTCATATAAGAAAGCAAACTGAGCAGGCCGTGAGGATCAAGCTGCAAGTTCTTCCTGCTCTTTTCTGCCTTGACTTCCCTTTTTCCCCCTTGACTTCCCCTTATGGCGGCCTTTAAGATATAACATGAAATAAGCCCTTTCTTTGGTTAGATTTTTTTGGTATATGGTGTTCATCACAGCAGTATAAAACAATCTAGAATAGCCAAGCAGTGCCAGACATGAGTTGGTTACCCCCCATAACATTCATTCCATTATTACACCAGTGGGCATATCTTGTCCAGCTGGTCATTATTGTAGTTTACAGGGTTCACAACTAGGTATGAGCATTGATGGTATCTCTTAACTAGCAGCCTACAGTACACCTTGAGGCACTGTACAAGCTAGCTATCAAGGAGGAAACTTCTAAGTCAGTACTAGCTTTATACGTATGTGATGAATGAAAGTGTGTGATGTATTCAGCAATAGGATCTTATCATCAAGGCCTGGTGAGTAATGAAGAGAAGTAGCAATAGCCTGTAATATTTGTTCGTGGTGGAGTCCCAGTTGTTGGATCAACAACTCAATGTGGTGTCCCTTATCTGACATAAGACTCTTCGATAATCTGTGGCTTCTATATAGGATCATTATCCTCAAACTTATTCTTTTATAAGCTTCCTAAATTTTTTTCTCATGTTTCTGTTTCTGTGTTGTTCCAAAAGCAAGTGGGCCTGGGCTGGGGCCTGGCCTGGCTGAGGCTCTCTCTCTCCCGGGTGGCAGGGGACCTGCTGCTGAGGCCCGGGTCTCTCTCTCGCCTCCAGGACTGACCTGTTTGCTGCACGGTGCCTTAACTAAAAGGGAGGCAATGTATGAATGAGTTATTTTATTGTTGGAAGGAAAAAATATGCTAGTTAAGTAGAGAGAAAGAAAGGAGAGGAAGGAGAGAGAGAGGAAAAAAAGAAGGAGGGAGAAAGGCAGAGAAGAGAACAAAGAGCAGAGAGGAGAGAGAGAGAGCAAGAGGAAGTAAGAGTGAGAGGGGAGAGAAGTAGGAGAGAGTAAGGAGCAGGAGAGTGAGGAGGTAAGAGTGAGGGAGAGAAGAGTAAGAGAGCAAGAGAGTGAGAGGAAGTAAGAGAGAAGAGTAAGAGTGAGGGAGAAAGAGAACAAGAGAACAAGAGAGTGAGGGGGGACACACTACCCCATTTATTGTATGGGGCATGTCATGCCTGGCTTGTGGTCAGATGACTGTTTGTAAGGTCCAACTAGAATGCTGGAAGTTTGAGGCAATGTCTGCCTGATAGAACACACATCTCCTGCAGGGGCAGCTGTGAGGGGTCTGGGCTGAAATCTGAGCCATTGATGTCAGGAGCAATCACCGAATGCCTACCACCCCTTATAAGCAAATTTACATTGCTCAGTGGGTCTCCAGGGTTCCGAGGTGGCTGCTCTCCTGGACTCCGGCTGTCAGAACTGCCCACTACCCCACATTGCTGTATATACATTATATATATGTAATATTTTCTTACCTCAGGATGGTATAACTAAATAAATTTATCAAATAAATTGAAAGGAGTCCTGTGTAAAATTGGCTAAAAGCTAAGTAAGCACTTACATAGAGTGAATATTCCTAAACTTCTTATAAATGCAGAAATTGATCTAGCTGGTTTGTTGTTGTTGTTGTTGTTGTTTGTGGTTTGGTTGGCTTCTGTGGTTTTTTGGCAAATTCATCTAATTTAATATGGCTTTAATAGAAAGTATCATGACCTCCAAGTCATTAGTTTAGGTTTTTCATCACATTAATTAAAGAATTTAAAACCAGAAAGCTTAAAGATAATTTTATTGTTTGAAAGGAAAAATAACAGTTACAGATAAGCTGAAAATCCCTCCGTGGCCAGGAGGAAAGATAGAGAAAAGTGTCATGCTTGTTAACTTATACATGGGGCTACAAGAAACAGTGGGGAAGCCCAGGGTGTCAGGATTGTAGAGCTATGGGAAAAATATGTATCATGGATACATGATTAGAAATAGATACCAAACAATGGAAGTGAGCTAGTGGGCTAATGGGCTTAGGGAAAAATTAGTGTATCAAGCCATGGTGTATAAGGCCCACTATAGTTCTCACATTTGTATAAATGTATGCATTCTTAGGTAAAGCACAGATAAGGAAGGGTTTCATCTCCTTCTGCAAAGTAGTGTCTTTCACATATATAGTCATAATGTTGTAGTTCTGTCCCTAGTCTGCCACATCAGCATTAAGTATAACACAGCATAGATTCCTCTTCTACTTAGGTTTACTAGTCCAAAAAGTTTATTTCATTTACTATATAATTTTGGCTATAAAGATAAATTCAAACCAAGAACTAAGACAAAAAAAAAAAAAGATGCAATAACCCTGCTATAAATCGTTCAAGCATATTAAGTGAAGCATAAACATCTTAATCTTTTTATGGTATTTTTGTTTTGTAAGTGTGTTGATACTTAACATGAATATACTATAATTGTGAGTGGCTACTAGAAAAATAACTTGAAAGAATGTCTAGGGTTTAACATGTCTTCCTAAAAATAATTTCCAAAATCTTTTTTGTAACATTTTATCTTAAAACTATGGTAGGTTAAGTTTTAGATATCCATTCAAGATTATCAACTTGAACCCTCTATAAAGTAAGGAATATTTGTTAATAGACAGACTGTATGAAAGATGTAAAAAGCATGAAGGATATATTGTGTGGAAAGCTCACTCTCAGCCGCATAGACTCACTATGCTTTGCACAAAAGGTAAATGATAATTTTGTTCTAAAGTAAAAAGACTAATTACTACAGTTGAGAAAGGAGATTTTAAGATAAGAATATAATGAATATAGAAAGTTGTCAGGCTTATGTGAAAAGAATTTTCATGTGTGCTGTAAGTTAGAGTGTGCTTGGATATATTTATTAATGTCTTATAAATAAATGTAGATGTCAAAGGGGCTGGACTCAAAGTATGTGAGTATCTTTGAGTGTCTATATATGCATATATGCATGTGTGTATGATGCTTATACACATATAGTTGCATTGTGTAGGTGCATGATGCTTGTATGTGTCTGTGTGATGGTTATGTGTATGTTGTGTATGATGCTTATGTGTCTGTATGTCTGTGTGTACACATATGTATAGTGTGTGTGTGTGTGTGTGTGTGTGTGTGTGTGTGTGTGATGCTTGTGTGTGAGCCCAGAAGTGCATGCCCATGCAGAGGGCAGAGGAAAGTGTCCAATGCCCTCTCCACTTTACTCCTTTAGGACCAGGTTTCTCCCTGATCTGGTGTCCTGTTTCCTCAGCTGGGGTGACAGGCAGCAGGTCTTCACATCCTCCTGACACTACCTCCTCAGTGCTGGGAATACAGCAACATGACGACCAATTGTATACTGACATACTTTATATCTGAAATTAATATTTTATATATAGTGAATGCTCAATAAATAGCTATTAGATGGATATTTTACTTTACCAGGCACAAAAGACAGAACATTAAAAATGCATATTCTAATCAAACTGTACGTAAGCTTATTATATAATTCTGAAGATTATATGAAAGATATTAGAATGATGAGCTTAACCTTTCACTTGACTAATCGATTACAGACATACTAATAAGCTTCTTTCTTAGGAAGCAGTCATCTTTATTTTTGATAATTAGAAAAACGTTTTTTCCTACAAATACTGTTCGGGAACACATAAATAATACAAAGTTGGTTTTGTTCTCCCTAAGGGAGTAAATGCCAAGAAAATAAATTAGAGCATTAAAATGACATTATTTTTAATAATTTTGTTTTCTCTGCTTTCGCATGTGTTTCCTTTCAGACTTGGGATGTAGCTTTATCGCGTACCGCCAGAGCATGGGGGAAAAAATGTATACTTAGTCGTAATACTCATCTAGATAAACCCCAAGAGTCTCATCCGGTATTTACTGGTATTGGCGAAAACATGTGGGTTGGCCCTGAAGAGGACTTTAGTGCAAGCAATGCCATCACAAGTTGGCATGAGGAAAGGAAGAGCTACAGTTACTTAAATGACACTTGTATTGAGGATGAGGACTGTTCTCATTACCTTCAGGTATCTGAGATGTATATTGTTATTCAATCAGTAGGCTTCTCAATCACTTCCTTTACTTTTCTGTTTCAAATTTACAAGCTCAAGTGATAAAATGATTCCCTCCACAGGATCAAAATTTTAACTCTATCTGTGTCTTTAAAAGCCCACCACTCTATCTACTATGTGAATCATATAAGAAATAACCATTGTCTGCATACTTTAAGACCAAGGAGATTATTTAGAAATTAGTATAGATGGAAGGAAGACATTTTTATTAGATATTTTCTTTATTTATATTTGAAGTGTTATCCCCTTTTCTTGTTTCCCTTCTGAAAACTCTCCTATGTCATGCCCCCTCCCCCTGCTTACTAACCCACCCACTCCCACTTCCCTGTCCTGGCATTCCCCTATACTGGGCATCAAGCCTTCACAGAACCAAGAGCCTATCCTTTCATTGATGTCCCACAAGGCCATCCTCTGCTACATATGCTGGAGCCATGGGTCCCTCCATGTATACTCTTTGGTTGGTGGTTTAGTCTCTGGGAGTTCTGGGGGTACTGGTTGGTTCATATTGCTGTTCCTCCTATGGGGCTTTAAACCCCTTCAGCTCCTTGGGTCCTTTCTCCACTGGGGACCCTGTGCGCAGTCCACTCAGTCCACTAAGGCTGTGAGCATCCACTTCTGTATTTGTCAGGCACTGGCAGAACCTCTCAGGAGACAACTATAACAGGCTTCTGTCAGCAAGCACTTGTTGACATCCACAATAGTGTCTGAGTTTGGTAGCTATATATGGGATAGATCCCCAAGTGGGACCGTCTCTGGATGGCCTTTCCTTCAGTTTCTGCTCCACACTTTGTTTCTATATCTCCTCCCATGGGTATTTTGATCCCCCTTCTTAAAAGGACCAAAGTATCCACACTATGGTCTTCCTTCTTCTTGACCTTCATGTGGTCTGTGAATTGTATCTTGGGTATTCTGAACTTCTGGGCTAATATCCAATTATCAGTGAGTGCCTACCATGTGTGTTCTTTTGTGATTGGGTTACTTCACTCAGGATGATATTCTCCAGATCGATCCATTTCCCTAAGAATTTCATGAATTCATTGTTTTTAATAGCTGAGTAGTACTCCATTGTGTAAATGTCCCACATTTTCTGTATCCATTCCTCTGTTGAGGGACATATAGAAGATTGTGAATCAATCCATTCCTATCTCCTTGTACAAAGCTGAAGTCCAAGTGAATCAAGGACCTCCACAGAAAACCAGATACACTGAAACTAATAGAAAAGAAAGTGGGGAAGAGCCTCAAGCACATGGGCACAGGAGAAAATTTCCTGAACAGAAAACCAATAGCTTATGCTCTAAGATCAAGAATCGACAAATGGTACCTCATAAAATTGCAAAGCTTCTGTAAGGCAAAGGACACTGTCAATAGGACAAAATGTCAACCAACAGATTGGGAAAAGATCTTTACCAACCCTACATCTGATAGAGGGCTAATATCCAATATATACAAAGAACTCAAGAAGTTAGACTCCAGAGAACCAAATAACCCTATTAAAAATGGGGTACAGAGCTAAACAAAGAATTCTCAACTGATGAATACTGAATGGCTGAGAAGCACCTAAAGAAATGTTCAGCATCCTTAGTCATCAGGGAAATGCAGACCAAAACAACCCTGAGATTCCATCTCACACCAATCAGAATGGCTAAGATTAAAAACTCAGGTGACGGCAGATGCTGGCAAGGTTGTGGAGAAAGAGGAACACTCCTCCATTGCTGGTGGGATTGAAAGCTGGTACAACAATTCTGGAAATCAGTTTGACAGTTCCTCTGGAAATTGGACATAGTACTACCTGAGGACCCAACTATACCACTCCTGGGCATATACCCAGAAAATGCTCCAACATGTAATAAGGACACGTGCTCCCCCATGTTCATAGCAGCCTTACTTATAATAGCCAGAAACTGGAAACAACCCAGATGTCCCTCAACAGAGGAATGAAAGGAAGACTTTTAAAGAAAGGGACTTGCGTCTGGACTCCCCGCAGATCAGCAGGCAGACTGGGTCTTATAGGCCGGCCTCTACTGTTGTTTCCACAACTCATGCCCAGCACTCCAGGGCTCACCTCACCCACCAGGCATTCCCAGCCACCATTCATTTTCTATACTCACCTTTACTATTCCATACAGAACTGTAAAGAGCTCAAACTCCACCAAGAGCAGGGACCTTGTCTTTCTACCCACCTAGTCTCAAAACAACACGACCCTACTAACTTTCTTCCATGAACATTTATGTCAGAAATCAAAGAGATCTGGAATGTAGTTGAATTAATTGGAAACTTAACATGATTTTCTCAGTCACCTTATATTGTCTTTCATGTAAAACATAATTTTGAAATTTCTTCATGGTTTTTAACTCTACTCTGCTTTCTAGCAAATGGATTCTTCAAAGACTTCCCAATCAGTCCTTTTTTATCAGTTTCTCCCTCCTTCTGATAGGAAGCTAGCCCCTTTCCTGTACCTTCCTCCACTCCTGATAGGATGCTGCTTTCTACCCTGTAATTCCAGCCACCAAGACATTCTTTCCTGATATTGGACCTGCTAGACGTTGCTTCGACTCTTGTATTTTATTATTTTACTTGTTATTTTTGCAGTGTTAGCAGTTGGTCCCAGGGCCTCATATATTACTAGACAAGTGGTTTACCCTCACATTTTGTCATTGTTGTTTGGGGGGTATTGTTTGTTTGTTTGTTTTTTGTTTTGTTGTCATTTTTGTTGTTGTTTTTGTTTGTTTGTTTGTTTGTTTGAAATAGAGTTTCTTTCTCTGTATGTCCCTGGCTGTCCTGGAATTCTGCAGACCAGGATAGCCTCAAACCCACAGAGATCTGTCTGCCTCTGTGCTGGGATTAAAGGTGTGCGCCACCACCACCTGGCCAGATTTTTGTCTCTATCCTTTAATATAGCACTATTATTTCTTTAAGAATGGAAATTTTAAAACTAAAGTTTGTTAAGAATTGAGTAGGAGACAGAAATGGCTCCTTTCCCCAGAGGTCATGAACCAAAAGAACTTTTTCATTACTTGATATTTTACTAATATTGATATCAAATAGAGAATTTCTGGAATACCTCTCATTACTGTGGTACTTTTTTTTAACCCTTCTAATTCGGGGTGTTTTGGTTTTGTTTTAATTAATTAATTAACTAATTAATTTGGCTATAGGTAACAGATCTCTTCTTGGTCTTTTCTTTATTTTATTTTTAAATGTATTTTTTCTTTTATTCACTTTACATCCTGTCCATTGCCCTCTTGCAGTCACCCTCCCACAGTCTTCCCCTCGTCCCCGTCCTCTGAGTGTATGTGCAGCTGGATCTTCTTGGTCTTGTCTAATGAAAAGCTCAGACTTTATTTCATTTTGTGATCCAGCCTCCTCCTCAAAAGGAAAGGGAGCCGCTGAGGACATCTTACGGATGTGTCTTGCTTGGTTCTGTCTGTAGCACCGTTGTTCCATTTTCTTCCTTCTACTAGAAACTTCCACTCTTACAAAGTTCTTCTTCATTTCTCTCTAATTTTTCTTCCTCATGCCAAAGACCTAAAACTTTCCAATCTTATCAGGTATCGGGAATTTGCCTTATCAGACATGACTTCACTGGTTTATAGCCCTGTCCTGGATCAGTGATCTTCAGCTGTTCCCCATAAGATGAAACTATGACAATATTTACATTAATACAGTTCTGGAAATGCTCCCTGAATTCACAACAGTACCCTACCTGTGTCTAAAAGCAATTTTTGATAGTCTTTGAATTTAAAGCTTCTGTATAAATGGAACATAGTATTTATAGCATAAGTACTTTTAAATAAACTTTACATTTTCTTTGACATGTTTATTTCAGCTTGTGTGGGACAGTTCCTACAAAGTTGGTTGTGCTGTTACACCATGCGCAAAGGCTGGAGCTTTCACGTACGCAGCACTTTTTATATGCAATTATGCACCAGGGTGAGTGGTCTTAAAGTAATAAAAATTAAATGAGATATTAAAATAAAATGATAATACTTCAGCTTTAAGTTTTCCTAATTTGTAATATGTTTTTGAAGTCTTTAGTAGCTGTGAAAGCTTTAAATATGTGATATTAATAAAAGACTTCATAATGGAATATTTTAAATTTCATATGAAGGAATTCATACCTTGAGCAAATTGGCTTTACTTATAAACTCTTAAATGGTTACTACCTATAGGAAGGAAGCTTAGCATTAACCAGTTATAATAACTGAAGGAGCTGTTGTTGGGTTTCTGTTATTTTTCAGAATGGTACGTTCTCATATCACTAATAAAAGTTTTAAAGCTCAAGCTAGGTTGAAGTTTGTGGAGTAAGAATTGATTTAGGTGGCCTTGTAACATGAAGTATCCTGAACTGACCACAAGGTGGTTGTTTGGACCAATATGAGTCCTACAAGGATCCATTAACAAGGATCCAAGTCAGATGAGCAGAGCACTTGGAGAGTATTTGAGTCAAACTACCCACTGGAAGCTTGAGTTCTTCCCTCTTTCTCATCATCATCACATGACTATTTTCTTTATACTTGAGCACCTGCTGCTTATGGCAGGTAACTACCCACCCCCCCTCCAGTAGCCTGCATCTCTGAAATATTGCTTTGAAAGTCCTAAGTTGTAAGATACTGTTAGTAACTGAGCTATATTTCCAAATAGGAAACACTGTAAGCAACGTCTTAAGTAGAAACAAAATCTTGACTACCTTGGATCAAAGAGTATTCTTTGGAACTAAACCAGGAAGGGGAAAGAGAAAAAAAGAAGGAAAGAAAAACAGAAAAGAGGGAAGATTAGTGGAGAGATGAACCTCAGTGTTTGCTGGTTGTTTTCCTCTAGATAAAGAAAATAAATGAATTTTCTTAACTAAATCATCTCCTTAAAATAGTTAAACATGGAGACAACATTGTTTAATTAACATAAATGAATAATCAACATACATTTAAATAACATTCTATAACATAAAACCTGACTCTTTTCTTACTTCCTGCTTTTTTCTAGAGGAACAATGACAAGGAGGCCTTATCAAGCAGGGCAGTTTTGTTCTCGGTGTGGCCCTGGAGACAAATGCACAGACTTCCTATGCAGTAAGATAAAATGAATCCATAAGATGTAAGACTGGGAGAAAACAGTGCTTGACACTCCTTTTATTTTGCTGTTAATATTGACTCCAACTCTGATGCTCTCACTGTACTATCAAAGCAGTGTCACTTTTTCCAAACTGCAGTGCCTTCTCTGCTTTGCTTGGCCCTATGCTCTCCCCAACCCCCCCCCCAAAAAAAGAAAGAAAGAAAAAAAGAAAGAAAGAAAAAAGAAAGATTAAAAAAGGATCCCAAACTAAGGAAAGAGGGAAAGAGTTGTTTTCTGGAAGAACTTCACAGGTAACTTTTTAAACAGTTGTCAGTTTCACATTCACTTCCTTAAAGAAAAGAATATCTCAAAGTATCCACAAAAAGAAAAAATAGTGAAGTGATACATTTAAGAAATCTTTTCTTATTGTTCTCAGTCCCCTAGGGTGTCAGAAGGCAGACTTGACACCTCAGGGTTAACCGAGGAATACAGAAAAGGGAGTTAGCAATTGGGGTCCTGCAGATAGATAGCAACAGCCAGGGGTGAGGTGGGGCCATGACAGTGCCAGGTGACTTACAGGGTCAGTGCTACTGACAGAACAAAAGGTAATTATCTGGGGCTGGCAAGAATGCCCAGCAAGAATCTCTGAACTTTTTAAATGTTTAAGTGTACATACACGTAGACAGACAGACATAAATACATATATACATTTGGTGGGTGGAGCAGAGCCCCCAAAACCATGGCTATACATTTGGTGAATGGGGAAGAGCCCCAACAGCCACAATTCATTTCTTCTCCCTGCCCTTTTACACCTTCTTAGACAAAAGGTTTTCTTATAAAATTACTTCATAGATAAAACTTTACACAAAATGGGAGTTACAAAAGAATGTTGGTTTTAAGTTCTAGGCAGTGTGTTATTCTATAAGCTCATTATAGGTTCTAAGCAACTGTTTCACATGGCCTTGCTTTATCATGATGCACATCTGTGGCCTTATCCTTGAACCTGACTTAGAATGAATGTTTTTTCCTTGATCACAAATCTGTTTCTCAAACCTGAAACCCAAGTCTGTTTCTCTTCTTAGTGCAATTTATGGAAGCTAATTGTATTTCTTATGATGCAACCTTTACTTACTATTCTATGAGGAGGGGGCACATTCTATTCTTGATTCTAACTTACTATATCTTTCTGGCAAAACAACTAAAATCATCTCCTTAAATTTTCTTCCAAAAGTTATTTGAATCAAATCAGGAATGCTATAAAGTAATTAATTCATCTAGCATTAATTCATGAAAGTTCATCTTCATGCTGAGCAGGAAATTTGCCCAGTAGGGTGGGCTGATGGTTAGGAACCATTAGGCTATGTAATGGTGGCAGGAAAGGCATATCAGCAGTGAGAAAGAATCCTGGGATGAAGTCTCCGGGCTGTGCCTCTCCAGAGTGCACCCATCACAGCCATGCAGAATGGTGGGCCATCTCCAGGAAACTCATTTGCTTGTCTTTCCTAGATGGCTTCTGTCATTAGGAGGTAATCTCTAAAGTATTCAGAGAAAAAAATTTAGAAAGTATGTCTGATTAATTTTTCTTCTACTTCCTCCAAATATAAGAACTTACCATTGAGAGCTATAACTGCAGCTGGAATGTAAACACTTAGTAAATATCATGAGCAATAAACTCAGAGTATATTTTACTTTTGTGCCAAAAAAAAAAAAAGAATATTAAAAAAACTAACTTAAAACTGCAAGTGGGCAGTTTCAGCATACCAGCACATTGTGTTGGCTGTGCACCAGCATTGCAGCCCTCAGTTCTGAGTCAAGGTGTAGTATGTCTGCTAACTACAGTATACTCAGACCACCCAGAAGGAAAGGGTGACTCAGCGATTTATGCTTAAGGCTTCTATTCTTTTCTATTTTCTTTTATATGCTCTTCTTTGGATTTTTTTAAAAAACTTTTTACATTCTGTTCAACTCATCTACAATGACTGATACTTTTATGTATTAAGAGTTTGAGAAGCTCTTTCAGTAATAACTACATGGATAGTTAATCTTTCATTCTATTTAGATTCAGTAGTTGACTCCTTCAGTTTGAATATAGATATAACTTTACTTTCCCTCCTAGCCCACATTACCCACAAATACCTTGAAAATACCATCATTCACATATTTTTAACTATACTTAAAGAACTGAAGAGCTGATAGCCCACATACAGAGTTTATTATATCTACACAGCTCATCTATTATGTCTGCATCTTCTTGGCTCTTCATTCCTCATCTTCTGTCTTTCTCCTGGCATCATTTATTTCTTACATGAGGAAGTCATCTCAGGAATTCTTTAACAACTGACCCTCTAGCACTCAATTCTCTTAGAGTTCCTCCAGTTGGAGATGTCTCTATTTCTTCTTTTTCACTCAAAAAAAAAAATTTCAACTGCTGGATGACACAGAATTCTGGAGGGTTCATTTTACTGCTTCAAAAATACTGTAATGCCTCCTTCTGGCCTCTATGGTTTCAGATAAGAAATCCAGTTAGTTATTTGTGTTTCTTTGTAATGTAGATTTTTGTCCTAAATCCTAGCAGTTTGATTATGATGTTCTGAATGTGGGTTGCTTTTAGTTTATTCTATGAGACATACAGTCAGCTGCTTGAACCTATAATTCATGTTTTTCGGACATAGAAAGTCTTAAGCCATGCTCCAGCCTTTCCATTATTTTTCTCACATAGCCTCACTAAGTCTCCTGGAATTTTGTGTGACATACATGGAGGAGATGTTGTTAGTCCCCAATTGGTTCCATGATGCTCTCAAGACTTTTTTTTTTTTTTTGCACGTTTGGTTTTTCCCTCTTTAGTGAGATTGGGTCATTTCTGTAAGCCACCCTCCCAATTCAAACACTATTCTGTCTTCTCGATTTTGTTATTGATCCCTCTCATGGCACATTAGCATTGTTGTTTCTGTACTTCTCAACTCTAAAATTTCTGTTTGGTTCCTTTGTAAGATATGTCTTCTGTTTACCAGCTGATAAGTTCTGTCTTACCTTTCCTTTCAAAGGTGTTTTCTAATAATTCCAATATCTGTTTAATCTTGTCATTTGTGATTATTACATACTTTTTCCTCATTTGAGTTGAAAATTTTGTGGATGAATTATAGCCTAGGACTTGGAATATTTCATTATAAAGCATTTGTTCTTTGTTTAAATTTGATGGAGGATATTAATAGTTTATTTTTGAAATTAAAATATAGTAACATCATTTTCCTTATCTCCCTCAAGCCCCTTCCATGTTGCACTCCCTCTGACCAAG
Source organism: Montemys delectorum (assembly GCA_019843815.1). Taxonomy (NCBI): domain Eukaryota; kingdom Metazoa; phylum Chordata; class Mammalia; order Rodentia; family Muridae; genus Montemys; species Montemys delectorum. Next base: position 24,644 of record JADRCD010158617.1, read on the forward strand.
ACCTCTGACCTCTTTTTCTTTAATTGTTTTTATAAATTGTGTGTGTGTGTTCTTAAATATATAAATACAATCTGCTCAGTCCATGTGTTACTTGTGTGTATGTGTATGTGTATACATGTATATGTATGTGTATGTATATGTGTATATATATGTATGTGTATATGTATATGTATAAATGATTTTAGGACTGATCACTTGATATTTGATGAAGATAATTGAGGAGAATCTTCCCTGAGGAACACCATTTCCTTGTGTCCTCACTATTCCTTACTCACCTGTGGTTCTTTGTCTAGTGTTGGAGCCCTGTAATTTTCTTGCCTCCATGTCAAATGGTTGATGTTGTCCTTGTCCAGGTCTTGTTTAAGATGGCTCTGTTGTTGAGCCTTCACAGGTATAGCTTCCTCGAAATTTCTAAATGAAATCTCACAGCAGACATCTTTTTTTTTGTCTGCCTCAAGGTATTAATGGCACTGTTGATCATCAGGGTTATTTTGCCAGGCTTGTCATTGTTGTAGTTCATGGGCATCATCTCTGGGTAGGACTGTTGGTGGCTTCCCTCCCTTGGAAGATTTGTGTCTTCTGATACCATGACAGCTAGACCTCAGGGAGGATACTTTCATGTTAGATGAAGCTTGGGCTCTTTGGGTCTTGTGTCTGAAAACCATGGTGTTTTGGAAATAGGGGGGTCCCTTAAACTGATGAGATACAAGCAAGGGCAATAGTAATAGTCTATAATATTTTGGAAGTCTCTTGGACTCCACAGAATAAGAACTCATAAGAGAACTTCTTATGCCTGGAATTGGGATTTTTCTTAGTCTGTGGCTCTTGTGGAAGCATACCCTGATTATGTCCAGGTCAGAATTTCCAAATGGGTTTCTTCTGTGGACTGTCATTCTGAGGCTCAATTTCTGTCTTTAGAATGCTCTTCAGATCTATCACCAAAGTACAGCCCTAGTCAATCAAAGACCCAGTAGAAACTCTTTATACATTAGCTCAATTCTCAACATCTTTAACATTCTATATTTGGTATTAGATCTGTGCCAAATTTACATGCCTACATGACCCCAAAAGTCATGAACAGTTGAGGTATTTTTTTATAAAATTGCCTTTTATTTTGTTTGTATATTTGTTTATCACAGTCTCTGCCAGTATGGCTTAGATGTCTATTTTCCAAGGACTGGTCTATGCCACCATATGCACCAGCAACTTTATAAAATCTCTTCCTGTCTTCTTCTAAGTATATACCTTTTTGAAGTCTATTTGGTGTCTTCTAGTTATAGAATCTTCATTTAGGTTCGAATCATGTTTGGGGTCAAAGCAGCAAGCAAATAGATCTGCTCAAGAAGAAAACAGAGGGGTTTGGCCTGAATGCTTGAAGCTAGAAGTCAATCAAATGGTGAAAAGTTTCCTCCTCTGACGATTGGCTTGAGTTTCATTTTGCTGACTATTTGCATTGCCCCTCTGCTGCTCCCAGGCTGTTTGAGAGAGCTAGGATATAACAGAATGGAGAAAACCATGGTAAAACTATATGATCATTTCTCTACATTCATTGAATACTAAGATTCTGTTTCCTAGTCCTTTAGCCAAAGCCAGAGTACTCTCCAGGGTTCTGCCTGTACCATAGAGTCAACAGAATCGGGGGCAATGTTGAATTTCAGCCGGGAGGCACCCGAGATGTAAAAGCGAATAACACTCTACCAGTGCATTGGCACTTTGAATTTTTTGTTTTGTTTTGTTTTGTTTTTTTTGAGACAGGGTTTCTCTATATAGTCTTGGCTGTCCTGGAACTCACTCTGTAAACCAGGCTGGCCTTGAACTCAGAAGTCTGTCTGCCTCTGTCTTCCAAGTGCTAGGATTAAAGACATGCGCCACCACTGCCTAGCTCATTGACACTTTGAATCCTGGTGTTCTCTTACAATCTGCCTTCAGAGAGTTGTTCATAAGAGTTATCAGACTGCTGGCCCCTGAATTCTGTGCTAGATATACAGGTTATTCAATGATGGGAAAGAAAAGAGAACATGTTTCTACCATAACAAGAACTGGAAGTTCAGTTTCTAAATATTGATTAAGTTTGACTTCCCCTTTATCTTTAAAAAATGTTGAAAACACAGAAGAAATAAATATATTTCCTCTTCTTTAGAACAATGAGTCATTTCCCACAGACTGTATCTGTATTTGCAGATCTCAAAACCAAAGGAACACATTTTCAAGGTCAACTCTCAGCTTAGCTACGATGGTGGTAAAATCCTTCAGTCATTGAAGTACAGCCTTATTACAATGAAATCCAATGTCTAAAAATTGTTCCTATTTTGGGCTTGTACCACAGAAAGAACCAAGATTTTAAACTCTACTAAATACAAAACAAACAAACAAAAAGACTTTACATATTTATGTTCATTTAAGAAAATACTAATAGTGATGTATTTGAAATATACAGTTAATATGTTTGGAGTTATTTGAAATTTATACTGAGAAAAACATATGTATTTGCAGTATTGCTGTAGACAAGCATCTACATAATACTGTTAAATTGATTGTTTTATATCAAGTAACTTTTATATTACTCATTTTTATTGTTATAATATTTTATAAATTTTAAGGAATAGGACAATAATAATAATAATAATAATAATAATAATAATAATAATAAAAGAAAGTAGGTATGAGATACATAGAAAAAAAAAGTCTTGGAGAGCCGGGTGGTAGTGGCGCACGCCTTTAATCATTTACACAATGGAATACTACTCAGCTATTAAAGATGAGGACATCTTGAGTTTTCCAGGCAAATGGTTGGAATTAGAAAAATATCCTGGGCTGGCGAGATGGCTCAGCGGGTAAGAGCACTGACTGTTCTTCCAAAGGTTCTGAGTTCGGATCCCAGCAACCACGTGGTGGCTCACAACCACCCGTAGTGAGACCTTACACCCTCTTCTAGTGTGTCTGAAGACAGCTACAGTGTGTCAAGCAGGAGTGAGCAGGGCGGGATCAAGCAGGGCAGTCCTAAGTTCAGTTCCCAGCAGTCACATGATGGCTTACAACCATCTGTACAGCTACAGTGTACTCATACACATAAAATAAATAAATAAATTAAAAAATAAGCGAGTATTTCAGAAAGAAAGAAAGAAAGAAAGAAAGAAAGAAAGAAAGAAAGAAAGA